>RANZ01000286.1:0-47833 GCA_009805285.1 Neurospora terricola FGSC 1889 | reverse complement strand
CGGGCCCAAGCGAGCGGTCCGTCCCTGGGCGGGCCCGGTGGCTTGCCAGGGTCCAGTGGTCCGGGTCAAACGGCCAGCTTTGGCCAGAGAAGACAGGGATTCTCGGAGGCGATTGTGTTTATGGTGGGCGGTGCTAGCACGGCCGAGTATAGCAATTTGCAGGAGTGGGCGGCGAGGACGACGACGGGGGATCGCGCGAAGAGGAGGGTTATTTATGGTGGTACGGAGCTGCTTAATGCGGACAGCTTCATTACAGAGGAGTTGGAGAGGTTGGGGAAGGAGGTTTCGTAGGTTGTCCTTGGGACAAGTAGAGGGGAAGGGGGTGAAGGTGGGTGTTGGTATATATCAGATTATAATAATTCTACTTGGTCAAAAGCGTTTAACCATGCTGTCTACGGAAGTTTGTATGTTTGCATCTTGATATTGATGTTAGTGTTGTCTTGGCGTTTTGATGTAGAGGTTCCACTTGTTTGGCAAAATCTTGTCACTCGATATCTTCAGTTGGTTACCGCAAAGACTCGAGTTATCCAGAATCCAGGATTTCGGGAAATTTCCTTTTTCGGCTACAGATCTGTCGACTTCAAGCAGTCAGAGCAGCGTGCCTGCCTCAGAAATTGAGGATTGCTAGAGAATCGTACAGTCTGTTCTTGCCTTGACACTACCTAAAGCATCAACGAGAAAGGAAGTTACCTAAACCCTGGATTCTGGATAACTCGAGTCTTTGCGGTATGGTGAAGTTGCTTGCAGTGGTCTCTGTTCACACCCACATCCACACCCACACTCACATCGCATGCGTGTCTTGCATCTCCTTCAACATGACCCGACATGGCGTGCACATGGCACAAAGCTGAGATGCAGCTGATGAGCATGCCAAAAATAACTTGTTTTAAGGTCTTCTTTTTTTCGAAACCCTGAACGGAGGAGAAAGGTCTTGGACAGTCGGAGTTTCAGGAGATAACGCGTCCTGAAGACTCTGGAGTCCATAGGAACAAGTAGGTACAACATCAGTCGTCGTCAGCAAGGAGGCAATGATACTCCTACGGACGTCTTTCAAGGTCTTATATCGCCGCTAGAGAGGCTGTGCTGCTTGCGCATTCGGCAACTGTCATCCGAGCTGGATTATCCTTCCGAGTTCCGACACTTGTTCTAGCATTTCGCATTTCATCTTGTCCTCATTTCATTCATGACCCATATCCAGTTATTCCCGAATATTTTCAAGAACGAGGCCATCAAGGTACCTACTCGTCAGGCCTACAAAATCGGCTGCTGACTAGGAGGATAGGCGAGTACCTCGCGTTAAAGTGCTTACTTACTGTGTAGGTTGGCGCTTATACAAAAACGCCAAGAGCCAAAGGAGGCGACCAACGCGCGATGCCAAGTCTGGTGTTGTTGGCCGCGCGACAAGCTTAACAAGCCAGGGACCAGAAGCTTGTCCCAGGCATTGTCCAAATGAATTGGTTCCACACGACGGAGATATGTATCATGCATCAAGGAAGGTGCGATATCAAACATTACTTTGCCCCTGGTACTTTCTTTGGAAAGGGACTGGAAGGATTTTGTGGGGGATTCAAGAAATTGGGATTCAGGGGCAGTGCATAGCATGGGGAATGTCTGCAACTTCCACTTCTACAAGTACAGTGATATTCAATATCAACATCAAACTCACTTCACAAGTTGGAAAGAAGACATCGCAAATATCTAGCCCAGGTAAGAGACTATTCTAAAACCTACCTCTAGGCCCCCTCACTCCCGCACATGTCTCTCTTTCCCACTGCTGATCTCTCTCTCTCCAAACGTCAAAAAGCACAGATGGGGCAAAGAGTTCTAAAAGTGCCGATCCGGAGTGAGGCCGTTCAACGAGATGAATCCCCAAGGGCAGGAGGTTCGCTTGTGAAATAGTGAAATGGCAAATTTGAGTGTCCCAAGTGGACCACCGAGAGTGAGCCGAGTCGAGAGTCGAGACTCAAACGGACCTACGGTTGGATTAGATGAGCGGGAAGCTGCTTGTCGTGTTGCTTGCTGCGGTTAGGTTGCTGCTTCTGCTTCTGCTGCGGACGATCCTGACAGACAGCGCCTCTTTGGATGAGCTGAAATGATTAAAGGCACAGGACAAACTGAACCGTTGATTGCGCGTTTGTCCTTCGACACGATGCGTATTGGAATCATTCGTTGACAGTGACCGATAGACAGACAGAACAACCAAGATTCGACATGCTCGACATGGGGAAAAAGAACATGGAAATTAAGGAAAGATAGACCAGAAATCCTGGTATAATTGACTAGTCCCCCACAGGCTCAGCAGGCTTCAACCCCTCCGTGGGACCCCCTTAAGAGGCTTAAACTTTTGGCGAATGCACCAATCACGAGCTGCGCCTGAAGGAAACAGTCAGTGGAGCGACGTCACACGGCTTCCTTTCCCTTGGCCGCCCTTGGTTCAGTTGTCTTTGCTGCGTCTTGTCTTGCTGCTGGGCTGCGTCTTGCTGGGGCGCTGAAACAACCCACGACACCATGGAGAGCGAGTGTTTGGGTGTTTTGGCGGTTGCGAAAAGGTCGCACATGGACTGTTGATTGGTCTTGACATGGCCCCTGTGGCCCGTGCGGCCCATGTTAATTTCGAGGACGGCATCCACTGCGACCAGCCCCCCCAGTTTAGACCGTGGACGACCCCCCGGGGACGGGATCATCTGCCATTCGCGCCGTCGCGGTCCTGGCACCACATTCATCAGCGTGAAACTCGAGATCTTCCTCTTTTTTTTTTTTTCTCTTCCTCTCTTGCTCTAGCCGTTGCCGAACCAAGTCGCAATATCACCCCGTTGTCTCTTTTCGTCCCGTCCCGTCCTTTTCTTGCCTTGCTCCTGGATTTCCCGTGTCTTTCGCGGTGCGAACAAGAAGGGGTCCAGTAAGAGGAAAGATCCGGCATTGGCATTGGCATTGGGCAACGAGACATTGACTACCACTACACTTCGAGACAAAATCCGAACTTTACCCCTCGATACCCCGAACACCCAGTCAAGGACCTCCAGACTTATTGCCCCGTCCTTCCCTGTCAACCATCAACCTATCCACGCCGCGCGCTTGTCTCGACAACTGCAAGGAACCGAACGGTCAATAAATAAGCGGCCACCTCTTGAAAGAACAAACAAGCAGACGGACGGCATAACACCGCTCAAGGGAGCAAGCTCCAACAAAGACGGGATACCACCAACGTGGTTGGGAGAAGGGCCTTGACGGCCGCGGCGCATTCCAAACATACCAAGCGACTGAGACTTGTGACGAACACCCGCGCCAAACCTTCAACAGTGACCAACAACACTTCCTCGAGAGAGAGATCAACATACCCCCTACATCCATCTCTCCCCCCAACTTCCCCGGAGGATCACGGAGTAGATAACCGGAAACCGTAACCCGTTAAACGCCCCTCCGAATCCCGGCACCATGTCGTACAATCGATTAGGCAAGTCTACTTCTGTTCTGCCATGAACCACTCGCTCTACATCCCTCGGTACCTTAATATCAAACAAACACCAAGACTCCAAGTGGGACTGTCACTACATTAGCACCCACTTCCTTTGAACCCTTCCAATATCCCAAACTACTGCGGTACATTCCTTCCTCAGGGTCCTTACCCCTTGCTCCCTTGGCAACTTCATGGGTCCAAGAGTTTTGGAGGCCTACCCACCTCGAGACCGGACCCCAGCCCGGGTCTCTTTACTCTCGGGACAACCTCAAAGTTGTCAAGAGAGAAAAGGGATTTGTTTCTTGCCTGGCGCAAGTACAAGGCAGTGGTGATCTTTTACACAGCCCATCTCGAGTCTTTGCTCCTACATACATACTGCAAGACCCTTGCGCAACGAGTCGCATTGTGCCTTGCATTGCTTTACACTTAGCCACCGCGCGCGCGTCCGGGCGCGCATATGATTGCCTCCTAGCAAGACAGTCGGTGATAGCTTGAAACCTCAACTCTAACCCTTCTCTTCAACCGTTTAGACGACGACTTCTACGAAAGTCACCCAATGGATCCCCGAATGCATAGGGCGCCCTCGCCGGGCCACCCCGTACAGCCAGGCTACCAGTTGGAGGACAACCCGTACCACCACCAGCAAGGTTTTGATATCCCGGCCGGTCCTGGGAGATACAGTCCTGGGGATGCGCTACACATTCAGACTCCTGTGAGTATAACTGGGAATGGGCAAGCTATGTCTATGGGGAACAAGATACTAATGCGCTGAACAGCAACCGGTTGAGGGCATGGGCGGATACCACGCCCCAGGCCAACAGTATACACCCGACTACGCCGTGAACCCGGAAGCGCACCACGATGCCTACTACAACCAGCCCTACGAGCCACAAGTTGGCCATGATCCATATGCCGCGGCTCCAACACCCCCGGTGGCCGGATACCAGGCGCACGACGATCAACGGCCCATGTTGATGCATACCGATTCGCAAGTCGGCCAGAGCGACCCTTACCACGACGAACCCCAACCGCCAACGAACAATGCGCCCATCAAGAGGTGGAAGACAGTGAAGCAGGTGCTTCTGTACCGCGGTAACTTGGTGTTGGACTGCCCCATCCCTCCAAAGCTGCTGAACCAGCTACCTCACGGCGAGCGCGACGAGTTCACCCACATGAGATACTCGGCTGCCACGTGCGATCCTTCGGAATTCTACGAGGAGAACTTTACTCTGCGCCAGAAGCTCTTCAGCAAGCCTAGGCACACGGAGCTCTTCATTGTCGTGACCATGTACAACGAAGACGAGATTCTGTTTGCGCGCACCATGATGGGTGTGTTCAAGAACGTCGAGTACATGTGCAAGCGGACGGAAAGTAAGACCTGGGGCAAGGACGCCTGGAAGAAGATTGTGGTGTGCGTCGTCAGCGACGGTCGTGCCAAGATCAACCCGAGAACGAGAGCGCTGTTGGCTGGTATGGGTGTCTTTCAGGAGGGTATTGCCAAGCAACAGGTTAACGGAAAGGATGTCACGGCGCATATTTACGAGTATACGACTCAGGTCGGCATGACTATCAAGAACGATGTGGTTCAGCTTATCCCCAAGCAACAGCCCGTTCAGATGCTGTTCTGTCTGAAGGAAAAGAACCAGAAGAAGATCAACTCGCATCGTTGGTTCTTCCAGGCCTTTGGTCGCGTTTTGGACCCCAATATCTGCGTGCTTATCGACGCTGGTACCAAGCCCGGCGGTAGCTCCATCTACCACCTGTGGAAGGCCTTCGATCTCGAGCCCATGTGCGCCGGCGCCTGCGGTGAGATCAAGGCCATGTTGGGCACGGGCGGCAAGAACCTCATCAACCCGCTCGTCGCCACTCAGAACTTTGAGTACAAGATGAGTAACATTCTCGACAAGCCTCTCGAATCCGCCTTCGGCTTCATTTCCGTCTTGCCCGGTGCCTTCTCCGCCTACCGCTACGTGGCTTTGCAGAACGACAAGAACGGCCAGGGCCCCCTGGAGAAGTACTTTGCGGGTGAAAAGCTGCACGGCGGCGACGCCGGCATCTTCACGGCCAACATGTACCTCGCCGAAGATCGTATCCTCTGTTTCGAGCTCGTCACCAAGCGCAACTGCCACTGGATCCTCCAGTACGTCAAGTCGGCCACGGGCGAGACCGATGTGCCCGCGGACCTGACCGAGTTGATTCTGCAGCGTCGTCGTTGGCTGAACGGTTCCTTCTTCGCGGCTATTTATGCTATTGTCCACTTCCACCAGTTCTTCCGGTCCGACCACTCCTTCTTGCGAAAGATTGCCTTCTTCATCGAGTTCGTGTTCCAGACGGTCAACATGATCTTTGCCTGGTTTGCTATTGGCAACTTCTTCCTCGTGTTCAAGATCTTGACGACGGGTCTGGGCGACCCAAAGCTTTTGGGAAACGTCGGCGAGATTTTGGGCGTGGTGTTTGCGTGGGCGTACGGTGTGACTCTGATAACGTGCTTCGTCTTGTCCATGGGTAATCGGCCGGCTGGTTCTCCACGGTTGTACATGGGTATGGTTGTTTTCTGGGCGATTATCTTTATGTACGTTTCCTCCTCCCCCCTTTTATTTCACTTAGAACCCTTACTAACAGTATCACAGCTACCTAATGTTCGCAGCCATCTACATCGCCGTCGTCGCCATTCAAACCGACATCCAAAAGGGCCTCTCCTTCTCCGACCTCTTCCGTAATGAGCTCTTCTACACTCTGATTGTCTCAGTCGTCTCCACCTACGGCATCTGGTTCATCGGCTCCCTCCTCATGTTCGACCCCTGGCACATGTTCACCTCGCTCATTCAATACATGCTCCTCTCGCCAACCTACACCAACGTCCTCAACGTCTATGCCTTCTGCAACACCCACGACATCTCATGGGGAACAAAGGGTGACGACAAGCCCGACAAGCTCCCCTCCGTCAACACCAAAGACGGCCAGGGTAAAACCGATTTGCCGGACGAGGGCGACCTGAACGCCTCGTACGAGCGCGAACTCCAGGTGTTTTCTAGGAAATGGGTGAAGCCGGTGACGGCGCCCACGGCGTCCCAATTGGAGGAGAAGCAGATGGATTATTATCGTGGTGTGAGATCGATGGTCGTGCTGGTGTGGATGATCACTAACTTTGCGCTGTGCGCGGTGGTGTTGAGCACGGCTGGTCTGGAGAGGATCGATCCGGAGGAAGGGTCGGCTGAGCAGACTACGACTAAGAGGGCGACGATTTATATGAGTGTGGTGTTGTGGAGCGTGGCGGTGTTGAGCGGGTTTAAGTTTGTGGGGGCTTGTTGGTTTTTGGTGGTGAGGATGTTTAGGGGTGTTTAAGTATTCCTGAGGGAATGTTTGGGGTTGCTGTTCTTCTGGAAATGCTGTTACGACATTTTTGTTCTCTTTTCGAATCTGCGAGGAGTCGATTGGGTGTTTACGTGGAATATGTGGAAGTGAACTGAACTGGAAAAGACGTTGGGCTGATTTGAGGTGAGCAGTGGATAGATTCAGGATGGGGGGGTTGGAAGAGAGATGCTTGGTTCTTGCTTTATCTTGCTTTAGCTCAGAGATACCTATTGAGACGTTTTCGTTCGGACTGTGGATGTCTTCGCATATTCGTGGATCGGGGTATCTGTCTTGTTTATTGATGTTTGCTAGAGAAGTCCTCGGATAGATACGAAGCTATGATGATACCTAGTATTGTAGTCAAAACAATCCGTATCGACACCATTTGACCTTTCACTGTACCCGCATGTTTAGCCCCTTTGTCTTGGGTTGTCCGATGGTTGACACCATCCATTTATACTACTTGCTGTTCTCGATTTTCCGTTACCAGTTAGATACCACATCAATGGGGAGCTACTCATTTGTTACCTTCAAACTTTCGCAACGACTGTCTTTGTTAGATGTGTTTGATCGACGGCATATCAGTCTCGCCAGCCATATAGTAGACAGACTCATCAATCGCTAGTATTTTGGAGCACTGTTATTGTTCTTGTTATTGTACTCAAGTCCAACATTGCGTCTCTTCCGTTCATCCAGTTTGTTAGCGTATTATGCTACGCTCTCTTCCTGCTTCAACTTTTCCAAGTCTGATGGTGTCTTCAAGGATATTTTATTCTCGTGGAACCAGACATACCTAATAAAAGCTGTTCCATCTGCGGCCTTTCCCTTACCTTACTCAATGGCTGGCTCATAAACGATCATCAAGTTCTTCTCAACTTAATTCCTTGAAGATCTTTCGTGGCTCGTCTATTCTAAATGGTATTCACTGAAAGAGTTGTACTCGAATCTGGTCTAACACTCAACATGTTCCTGTATGAATTTCTTTTCACTCCCATCGGTGTTCCTCCATTGTTTTCACAGATGGGAGATCAACAGGCACACAGACACATCAACACGTGGAGACTTAGTATCTCACAGTACGAGGACTCTAACCGTTGGGATTTTCAAGGAAAAAGCGGCGCTATGTTCACATGTTGCGGGCAAAACGCCGTGTGATGTCTATGTACGGAACTACCCGTCCACTGCCTGTTTTCTTTTCGGAACCGAGCCGGATTGACACAGTTCTCCCCCGTTTCTCCGGGTTCATCACGGGAATAGATACGAAGGTGAAAGTGACGGGGCGGATAGGTGTTAACAATCCGGCCCAAGTCATGAACCTGTCAATCGAGCACCGGAAAGAGATCTATGTTTCCGACGGATAACTTGTCAGGAAATCAAGACGGTGTGTGATAACCCGCCTGCTCTACGAAGTTAAAGACTCGTTTCCTAGCGCGAGTTCTCGCTCTTACGTCGTCTTCCATCTCGGGTTTCGCTTTTACAAGCAACACTGCCTGGCTACAGCAGCGTCTGACGCTCTCTCTGTGGCTTTCCACGGAGCTAGGGAAACAGAGCTGGCACGTTTTCCCACGTGCCATCCGTGTACTGTATTCTACTCTGGATGTCATCATGCCATCTCCGGCGTCTTTAAAGTAGCTCGATAGTAATTGCTCGAGGTTCAACGAATGACAATGACACGGACAGTCAACTACGGGTTGTCTTACCTGGAACCCAGAGACCGCACCAGGGCATGCGATAGCAAGCGAGGATACAAGATGTGTCGACAAACTCGGCGTCGGTGTCGGTATCAACCGGTCTCCATCTTACCATGGGACCCTCATCGTCGGCGGAACAGCGGGCGGGCAACATTCTCTCCTTTGCTTACGTCCTTCCGCCCGAGTGCAAAACTCAAACTCGAACAGCAAAGACTCGAAAAGGCTTCCGCTTTCGCAACTGCCGTCATGCTCTCCAACCGCAGTACGTAAACAAGACTTCTCTCCAGGCAGATCCCTCGTTGGCAAAGGTCAAGAAATTTCTGAAGTCTTTCGCCATGTTCTTGGCAGGCAGACTCTCACAGTTCGCATGTTTTTGTCCTGTCAAAAGCGAGGCAGGACAGGATCCGTTGCTCATAGGTACTCTTTGCGTATGCGCCAAGCATGAAGTTAACTCGAACTTCACGATGGCTAAGTCCTGATGTCCTCGCCCGCGTGTCTGGGCGGAGCTGGGCTTGACCTGAAAAAGCTGGGAAAGCTGGGAAAGCTGGGAAAGCTGGGAAAGGTGACCACGTGGGCAAGGCCTCTTCAGTCATTCAACACTCATTGCGATTCACTGCGCAATTCCTTGCGCTGAAAGAAATTCGTGCAAAAAAATTCTGCTGGTCAGCCGGTCGCAAGATCGGTCGCGCGGTACTTTCGATTCCGTCAGTTTCTTGTCTTTGAAAGTTTCGAAACTTTCAAGGGCTTCGAACCGTGTGATCGGTATGAACGGTATAAACGGGAGGCGGCGAGAAACCCACCCCATGACCATGGGAGACGTAGCGACGAGCGACGAGTAAGCTGAAGAGGAAGAGGGAAAGATTTTTCGTGCTGTGCAGTCAGCAAGCAGTGTGCTGAGTGGGAAGTTCAAGAAAAGTAAGCTAGCGCTGAGACTTTGTGGCGGACTGGCGTGGGCTTTGCTTGTTGTTTCGTCGTCGTTCGGCGCTTCCAAGGTCCAGGCGTTTCTGGTGTCGTTGCGTGCTCTTCAAAAGCTTTTTTCCCTCTTTCTGTTTCCATTGCTGACTTTGCTTCAGCCGCTGACAACCGCTGTTACTTCGCTGGTTTCCTGCTGGCCTGCTGCACCAATCGCTGAAAGAATTGAAGCTGCCCATTTCATTGGAGGATGCCGCCGCCGCCGCCAGTGTGAAAAGGAGGGGAGCAGGGGGTCCGCGGTCGTGAAAGAAGGTGGCCTCGGTGGCCTGGAAGTGCCTGGGTGGGAAGGACCGAGGAACATGGAAGACGGAGAAAAAGGAGGCTCTGCAAGTTGCAACCGAAAGCAAACTGCAAGGTGACCTCAACCACCACACAGCACACCCACAGCGACAGCGCGGAGCCGACCGAAGGTACAATGGTCGTGTAACGCTGGGAGGCACTGTTGATTGGTGTCGGTGTGATTGGCCAAAGCCGAGGAGGTTCTGTTGATGTGTAACCGAAGACGCAAGAATTTCTTTACCTCTCTCAGTCACACCACACAATGGAAGCAAATCAGAAAAGTTTGAAGTGACTTTGGAAATATGGCATTCTTAAGAATTCGAAGGATGACAAAGCCAGATCCTGATCAACAATTCGAGATTGGAGAAACAAAGTTTTTTCTAGAAAATCCTTATCGCGGGAACAAACCGTTCCTGGCAAGTTTCCCCGTTGGTTCGTTGACCCGGGCCATCGGTTGGCGGTTTGACACAGGGCACCGGACGGCACCTTATCAGCACAGGACGGGAGCGAGCGAGCGAGAAGGGCGACAGCCCGGAGAGGCGGGAGACAGGGCGGCAGCTTTACCCCGGATTTTCGTTGCAAGCCTCACTCCCGTCTTCCATCTTTTTTTTTTTTTTCTTTTCTTTTCTTTTTTTTTTCCGGTTCCAGTCTGTTGGTCTGTGTGTTTGAACGTTCGGCCCGCGGCTACCTTACCAACTTTCTGAACCTCCAGACTCCAGAGAGGTTCGCATGAACGAAGCGAAAGCATGACTCCCATATTTTCATCGACATTGATCCCACGTGGTCTTGCTTTGGGATTCGGGCTTTGTTGCGAGGGGAAAGTGGGCTTGTTTCCAATTTCCCATCACGTTATTTCTCAACTCATCCGCATGACTTGCTTTCACCGTGACTTGGACCGCCCGGTTCCCCTTGGCTTTGTTGAAAACGAGGGGTAACGTTGGTTTCGTGATCCATCTTGCCGACGATCTTGGTTGAGGGCTTCAGGACTTGTTTTTCCTTCCCTTTGACTCCATCGTGAATTTCGTCTATTACGTTTAGATGATTGGTTTTGCTTGGCCGCTACCGATATTTCTCTCTTCAGCCTGAGCCGACTTTTTGTTTCCATTTCAGGCTCTCTTGCTTCTTCACCATGAGGATCCAGGGGGGGTAACACTAGCTGTTTGAACCGTCTCTAGCGGGAGATGACAACAACAAGATGCGTCTCCGTCTCCTCTGCGGCCTCTGCCTCACCATTCCTCGTTCGGGACTCGGACTTGAAGCGGCATGATGGATCTCATCGAAGAGAGCACAGAAGCCAGGAGCATTGACCGCATGATCGTCCAGAATCCGGGGTTGCCGGCACTCGGGCCAATTTGTGGGAGACTTGTGCCTGGGAAACTGGAGACCCGCTTCGCCTAGGGAAAAGCTCCTTTTTTGCGATGGAGCCGGTGATGGATCACGGATGGATCACGGATGGATC
Organism: Neurospora terricola FGSC 1889; assembly: GCA_009805285.1. Taxonomy (NCBI): domain Eukaryota; kingdom Fungi; phylum Ascomycota; class Sordariomycetes; order Sordariales; family Sordariaceae; genus Neurospora; species Neurospora terricola. The sequence goes on along the minus strand of RANZ01000286.1, from coordinate 36,621 downwards.
CCGGGGGAGGGGAAATTTTTCACCAGGTGATCCATTCGATCAGGGCGGTCGATGGGTGGTCGATGTCGAGTGGGAGAAAAGATTTTGGGCCGGGAAACCAGCCGACAGGCTCTGCATGGGCCATGGTGTAGTGAGAGAAAGAACGGTCATCAGGGGCTTGTCGAGACTTTCGAGGACACCTCAAACTGTGAGGGGTCTTTTGTCTCTAGCGTCGTCTCTAGCACCGCAACGCCAACACCAGTGCCAAAGAGAAAAATAGAAACAAAATAAAACCCAAAGAGGTTCGTACACTCCACATGGCGCGTCGCTACACCGCCAAGCACCGAACAAAATAAGAGTCATATCGGTGATATTTCAGAGAGAAACCGAGCGAATTTCAGGAACGACTTCACGACACCCATCACTTCACCAGGGGTACATGCTCAATGAGGAAACAAAACCACACACAATTTCTCTCGCTTGTTCCGCCATCTGTACGTGGTGTACAGTAGACACCCCTGCAAATGCAACACCCTATAAGAGCAACCCCCCTGTAATAGCAATAGTAAATTCGAAAACTCCCCTTTTTATAAGGGTAAGCGCAAACCTGCAACTAGCAACAACAAATATCAGGATTTGCCCTTAAATTTATATAGTAAAATGTAAAAAGTAGGTCTAATAGATGGTGAATATTGCTTGGCATACCAGTTTTAGTACATTTTTTTCTAGTGGGTTGGAGAGAAAGTGGTCTGTGCACGGCACCTTTTAGAGCAACCCCCCTGTAATTGCAACACCTTGGGCCAGATTTTTGGTGTTGCTGGAACTAGGATGTCTACTGTACATGCGTACACAACTACTTACAGAGACGGAGTCCGGCATATATCCAACTGACCGACCGCCTTTCAACCCTCAATGCCGTCGGTGGACGGATAGAGGACGGTCTCAGCTCCCCCAAAAAGCCGCCGAGGCATATTGACATTGTGACATCGAGGGGGGCGATGAAGACACTGGCTGACGCGAGATGGCTGACTGGTGATGCAAACATGCCCCAAAGCATATGGGAAATGAACATCTCAAACACTTCACACAAAGAGCGGCGGCAGTTCGGCAGAGTGACAACGCCAACGTTGAACGACAAACCATCATGGTCGCATCGGCGATCACGGCGGGAAGACTGGATCGACGTCCGCCTTTTTGCCAAGCCGACCAAGCAGGGCGGCAGCTGCCAGGCGGAATGCTGCGGTCTTGTGTGTCGCACAAAGAACGAAGGGGGGAAAAAGATTTTGGCCCAGACAACCCAGAGTCCAGAAATTTGGCCGCAGCGCTTCGTCACGTCCCTTGCAGGACGCATGGACCAGATGCAACTACCGTTGGAGTACAGTTTGTGTGGATGTGCCATATAAAAGATACGCAACTCCAATTCCCAAATTATGGGGTAATGATCTCGTAACAAAAAGTGCTGGTGCGCCTCGTGACTGCCAGACAGGGCCCGCTCTGGGAGTTTCTATGTGCTAAGAAGAAAGCTTGAATGGACCGTTCGTTGTCAACCGTCGTGGGCCGGCGTGGACCTACTGGACGGTCGACTGCCTCTCGCCATTGACTGTCGTGACTGCCATGGCCTTGTCCGCCGCTGCAAATTTTCAGCCCAAGCCGCCGTTCAGAGGTCAAGGAGCACCTGACGCACCTGACGCCATTGGTTGGTTGCTTCGTTGCTGTTCACTTTGTCGTCAACCTCCATGGCTCCTTCCGACAACGACGGACTGTACCACACACACACCATCAGGACCACCACTTTCACCACCACCTGTACTGTAACGTGCTGCAGAGACACTCGCACAATGGATGATGGCACAGCAGCAACCGCAGATTTTGGCATCTCCGCTTTCTCCATCCCGGTTGCAAAGTCACAAAGTCACGATGCAATCCACAGAGGCAGAGAGGCCAGTCACTACGTTGAGCAAGTCCACGTTGGCTCCTCTGCTGCTCCAGTTGCGGTCCATTGTCTCCATTCGCCTTGGGTCTTGAAAATTTCGCAATCCGTCCGAGCCCAGTGTGTCCCTGTATTTGTGCCGGTATAAAAAAAAAAAAAAAAAAGGTACAAAGTACTTGCAAGTAGCGGTTAGGTAGCCGAGAAGCGAGGGAAGGTGCGCCATGTACAAGTCTGGACAAAGAGGAGTCATGTGGTTGCCCACTTTGCTTTGCTCATTCTGGGTCCAGCACTACCTAGGCAAGCACTGGGCAGCGCTAGGTGGTTCCATTGGATGGTGTCCCAGCAACGGGCGTCCCGGGAGTGTCACGAATTACGGTACCGTCAGAGCACCACACCAGTTGGAACTTGTCCAGTTGGATCCCGCCGGCTGCATCCATGAATCAACTAATGAAGCTGCAATAAGACCTTTTTCTTGGCCAGCCTTCCTTGGCCATCCCATCCCCTTCTTCAAAACCCACGAAGCAACGACCCCTCGAGTGACCCCTCTATACCCTCATCTATTAAAAGACCGAATCCCTCAGGATCCGCACCCCTCGTCTCCCGTCTTCCCTACACACGGATCCATACCCTCAGTCTCAACTGCTCGTCTCCGACAAAGACAAGTCTCAACCACACGAACACATCTACTCAGATACCAAACATCCGAATCAGTCAACATACGACAGTTTTGTCTTTGACGTACAACCAACTCGGCATCATCACACCACAAGCCAAGAACAACTGGTAGAGAGTCTCCACACTGGCTCTTCTCACAACCACCTCAACCAACAACACCACACATCACATCCAGACAACCGTCACAATGGAAAGGACACCATCATACACCATCACCGAGCCCCACCCCACGGTGGTGCAAAATACCTACACCAAGGCTGGCCGCGGCGGTGCCGGTAATTTCTTCCGTGCTCCCAAGACCACCCCTTCGACCGGCGTTCCCACCAAGGTCACACCATCAGCACAACCCAGCGCTCCCGGCCGTTTCTACTCGGGCCGCGGTGGCGCCGGCAACGCCCACACCTACACCCAGCGCCCTACCCTTTCTTTCGACGAGGAGTACCAGAGGGCCGAGGTCCGCGAGAAGGCTGCCACCATGGGCTACGTCGGGCGAGGCGGTGCCGGCAACATCTTCAGCACCGTCAGTGACAAGATCAGCATCCGCTCCGAGGGCAGCTCCAGGAGCAGGAATCGTCGCGACTCCATCAGCACCACCGACAGCCACCGCTCTGGCTTCTGGAGGACGTTGAGCAATCTTGCTCACAAGGGCTAGGAGACCCGTTCCAACAAAAGAAGCAGGAGGACTCTTTACGAGTGGCGCTTGTCACTGGCAGAGTATGGAGAGAGCAGCAGCGGCTCCAGCATATGCAGAAGCAGCAGGGAGGAAGAAGCAGTCGAAGGTCATGGGGTTAGGGATGATGATGCCAACGATGAGAAGGACAGCGACCGAACTGCAATCCAGCGTGCTGGCCTTCGCAGATATCACTCCGAACCCGCTCTTCGACCGAAATACTTGTCACCCGTGGCAAGCATTCGACGCAACCTATCCCTTGTACCATCATCCTAATACAACCTTCCACCTCTCCCTCTTCATCCTCCTCCTTTTACTTCTTCATACTCTTTTTCACTTCCACACACACACACCACTCCATCATTCAACCTATGGACGTTTTTTTTCTACAAATGTTTTATTTTTTCAACATTATTAGCACGGCGTTTCGGGCGGCTTCTGCGATTGTGTATGTCACATCCGGGCCATTGGGTTTTTCAACAACGAAGGAAATCTTATGATGAATCGGGAATTTTGGGATCAAAAGTTTAGCAGCGAGAGTTCACAAAAGAACTAGGCAAAAAGGTTTTTCTTATTTTATTAGCAAGTCATGTAATGGGGGGATCTCAGCAAAATAAACGGCGAGAAAGAGAGATATCTCAGACCAACAACTTTCTTCGGAAAGTTGTTTTCCTTTCACAACACACAAACCACGGCGTGTCGTTGGATCATGGCCAATTCACTCGTTTCTGATTGGTTGGAGCAAAAGGGGTTGTTTTGGTGGCTGCCAAGAAAAATTAGGGGTTCAACTCTTGGTTCTTTCTGCAGCGCTGACGCTCCCCGCAAAAACCAAAAGAGCCTCCTCAGCTCCTCACACATCCCAACGACACAAGGGAAAGGCACATAATCGGCGTTTGTTATTTTTTGCTGGCGCATGAAACAACAGTTTTTCGATGCGATTGTTCTGCTTTTGACATTGATTTAAAAGCGAATATCAAGATACCCCATGGAGACAGAGAGCGATCATGTACTGGATGGATATTTTTTCAGTTACCGACAATTTTTTTTTTTTTTTTTGGGCAGGAATGTGGTGGACGAACAAATTCAAAACGGACATTTTCTGACTGCCATCTACTTTTGACCGCTTCCAACATCTGCAAACGTGATATTGAATTGGATGAATGAATCGAAGTGAAACATTTCATGAACCTCAAAATCTGGCAGATGACCGCATGGCAAGCCGCCGAAACAGCTTCCCGGGAGCGAGGGTGTTTCAAGCGGCGTTATAGATTCAGAAGACCGAAGGAAAGTGGCCGTGCGCCGTCCGCCCGCCGCCGTCCGGTGTGCGGCTTTCACAAAATTCCTGGAGCTTCCATCCAGGGCGCCGAAACCCTCGTTTGCTCCCCCAGGGCACACTTCCAGGGCACGTTCGAATTGCCGTTGCTTGATTCGCAAATTCCAAGGTCCAAGGATGACATCGACCAAGCCCAAGCCCTGTCGCAACATTGGTGTTCGGACCGAGCGGAACCCCCGTATCCCCCGCCCCGGTCCTCCGGCGGGATTCGGCAAGCTGGAGACGGGGGCATGGGCCATGGGGGACCTTGGAGGTTCAATGGCCCTGGGAATTCGGCAAGCAATGAAGCTTGAAATTCAAAATCACGATGTCACTTGTACCAGATAGATTGGAGAACACGCACACGAAGAACACCGAACACGAAATCAGGTCTCGATGCCCTACGCCGGGAGCCTTTGGGCTTCACCTTGACCATGTCACCGCACCGAAAAGATTCAAACTCAAGCGTCAAAGTTCAAAAAACAAGCGGCTAGCTCAAGCTGTATCCCACTGAAATCCGGGCTCTTCGAGGCCAACATCCACTGCGCCGGAACTGCTAGCTAGCAGTAGACTATTGAACGAAACGGTGGGTTTCTGCACGGATTTGTTGTAAACTGTCTAAACTCCAATCCACCAAGCCCACCAATCACAGAATTCACCGCCGGAGGTATACCCTATATTCACTCTAGGTTGGTGGATTGATGGGTGCAAAACACCTGGTAACGTTGCGGTCTTTGTGCGGGCTTCAAGTGCAGAAGTGGAAGGGAGAAGGGCTTCCAGAATCCATTCAGGCAGGCCAGGCCATTGCTAGACCGTCGGGAATAGCGACGAGCTACGACGAGCTATGATCGTGAAACAGATCCTAGTTAACCAGTTGGCGAGCCTCATCCGAGTCCCCGGTGCTCTGGTACACAAGCCTAGCTATATGGCTCGGTTCAATATACCACGGAATTCAAAACAGAAACAAGGGCAAAAGGGAGCGCCCGGTGGCCATCTCATCCTGACATTGACGGGTGACCATGCTGCGAACCACCGAGACCACCTCAGAGAATAGAGACGCTCCGAGGAGATTCACCAACTCAATTCCGCAATGAGGCACTTTGATCTCGCTGTTGTGTAACATCTTCGGAGGCAAACGCCCCAGTTCAGCTTCCCATCCATGGCATTCTATATGGCAGGTCACACAAACCAAGGGTTCAATGAACGAACATGTTGCCTTCTACTGCGGTAGATCTAGGCCTCTCATTTCTCTCATGTCTCATGTCTCACCAGTCTCTTCTCGTCTCCTCGCCTCTCATCAGTCAACGACTGGAGGCTGGCTCGCCATTGTCGCCATCGGTTGCGATGCGCACACCACATTGCCTTCTCAGCACCTCAGCACAAGCATCCATGGAACATGGGAGTCAAGTTGAGATTATTATTGGGGGACTCTGTAACGTAGCGTCGGCACGCAATGAGCGGAAGAGGTAGGTACTGGGTATATAGGTAGGTCGCTGTAGTATCACCCATGGGCCATACCTACCTGTACCGGTTGGGTTCAATGGGGATATTGCGCGATGATGCTCGGGATGTTGCTGTGACATGACATGTTGGTTTGTGGTGAACATCCAAGAACGAATATTGGGAGAACTGTCCTTGAACTCTGCTATCGAGATCATTGGGTTTGTTAGGTGGTTTGATCCATATGTTATTCTACTTCTCCATATGTCTTTCTCTTCCTTCTACTTCTGCTGCTTCTTGCTTATAAGTCCATCTGCGAATCATCCATCATCAGTCTGTCAACGATGAAGTCCAACGTCTGGCTCTTCGTCTTCACTTTCAACAGACAACCCGAACCCTAACCGCCCTTTCCTTCCATGGAACTTCCTCTCAACGCTTCCATGATCAACTCCCTCCCGATCTTCCCGTGCTCCATATCCCCAACCCACCTGGGCAACTGCTGGGCACTTTTGATCCAACGCCCTGCCCTGCCCTGCCAAACGTTCCCAGCCTGCCAGCGCCCCTTGCAAATCCCTCGTCACCGGTCACCGCTCGTGTCGCTCGTTCATCGTCGTCTTCTCCATCGTCGTCTCTCCATCGCACTGGACACTCCATCGCACACGGGCCGGTCTCTCGCTCTCCAGTCGCAGCTTCGCTTCATTTTTTTCTTTGGGCCTTGTGTCTACTGTCTTCCACCGGTCGATACCCGTTTTCTGACACACTGTGACCGCGTATGATCGACCAGGAGGTTGGCCCCCACAGCTTGTCCGCAGAGGTTGTCCACAGAGATTGTCCACAGCAGTGAGCACTGGAGCAGACAGTCACAGTGAGAGATGGAGCGCACTGAGTACGTGGAGGAGGTATTTAGGACGTTGACTTGGACATATGTACTTCTAGCTGAGGGCAGCTGGCAGCCCTGGGATTTACCAGCTGTCCAGAAACTGCTGCTGCTCTATGCGATATGTTTGTACACTTGTAGTTACCAAGGTGACCGTCAAGGTGCTCAACGCTCAGCACGTCTCCCTCTGCCCCTTGTTTACTCTCCAGCCTCCTTACTAGCCCCTTTTTTCAGCCTCTAATCGGTATGTATGTACCTGATATGATACCGGTACCTGCAGGATCTCCCTTGACTACGGTCGACCATAACCACGTCCATGACCATGGCATATGGCGACCGGCACAAGTATAGGTAGCATAGAAGGTAAGCGTGCTAGGTATGTTGTCGTAAGATGCTTGTGATTTTATTAGATAAACCTGCCGCTCGTACCCCGGCCGCTCGCTCGCTCGCCCTCGTCTCATCATCGTCGTCATCATCATGTAAACTTCGTATGAATGATATCCGGATTCTCGTGCCAGTCGTCAATGCTAACCCACATCTGTTGATCAAGAAAAAGTTGGTTAGCAACACATTTCCCCTCTGGATTCCCTGCTTGTCCATGCCCAGCCCCAGACAAATGCGAAGACATACCTTTCTAAACGTGCTCAAACCCGCCAAAATACTGCCACCGATCCAAGTCGAGTACTTCCTCTCCGGCGGCGCAAAGATCTTTATCCGCATGTCCTTCACCGCGAGCTTCTGCACTTCCGTGAGCAGACGGTCACCGAAGCCCTTTGTGAGCGTGCTGCCTCCGGACAACACAATGTTGGAGTACAAGTCCCTACGCAGGTCCAAGTCCGTCCGGTTGATCGAGTCGACCACTATCTGGTGCACGCCGGGGTACTCGAGACCGATGATCTCGGGGTCGAAGAGGATTTCCGGGGCGCGGAAGCGCTCTGCTCCTATCTTTGTGGGTGTCAGTTCCGTTCTGCCTCTTATGTCCTTGTCTTCCCAACCTCGCCCAAAATGGTAGAGACAGGGGAGGAATAAAACTAAACATACCTTCAACTTATTCCCATCCGGCAAGACATACTCAGCAATCTTGGCCGGATCCATCTTAGCCGCCGCCCACTCCTTCTCCTCCTTTCTTGGGTCATGCGCCACGTACGTGACGCTCTCCTTGATCAGCCTAACCACCTCCTTCTCGGCGCTCGTGTGGAACACGTAGCCGCTCTTGCGCAGCAGCGTCTGCAGGTACTCGGTCACGTCTCGCCCTGCGACGTCGATGCGCCGAATGCTGTTGGGCACGGTAAAGCCCTGGTAGACGGGGACGGCATGCGACACGCCGTCGCCCGAGTCGAGGACCACGCCTGTCGTTCGCCCGGAGGCGTAGAGCGACAAGACAGCTTGGATGGAGGTGTAGAGCGCGGGCACGTTGAACGTCTCGAAGAGGATCTGGGCGGCTGTGTCGCGGTTTGCGCGCGGGTTGAGGGGTGGTTCGGTTAGGAGGACTGGATGCTGTTGGGCACAAACTGTTAGCTCCCGCGTCTTGTCTTGTTACCAGATAATATGGGATAACGAACCTCTTCACTAAGCGTCTTCAACCCCTCATCATATACATAAGCCCAAATCTTCTCCATATCGTCCCAATCCGTCACGATGCCGTGCTCCAGCGGATATCGGATCTTGAGCAGTCCGCGCAACTCTGTGGCCGCCTTTTGGCCGATAAACACCTCGCCCTCTAATGCGCCGGCCAGCACTCGTAGGTGCTTTGGCCTCCCTACGAAGGAGGGGAAGTGGCATTTTGGTACGTCGTCTCCCGCGAAGCCGGCGCGAATGGTGCCCGAGCCATTGTCGAGCACAATGGGCGCGTTGTGCAACGAGTCTGTCATTGTTGTTGTATATGAAGGGTAGGTCGTATCGTGGACATGTAAGGTTGTTTGTTGAAGAAGGGATGAGGTTTCCCTGGCTGTCCGCTATCCGCCGCTGCCACCTAACCGTCCCAGCGGTGGTGATGCTATCGTAGAATCGCGGAGGCGGGGTGAAGACCAGGCTTTGACAAGGGTGTTCGTGTCTTTGCGGGAGAGTGGCTCGGTGGGTAGGAAGTTGACGGTCAAAGGTCGCCTGTCGTCGGTCAAAGACCCAGAGTAAACTGAGGGGGTTGTATGTATCGGTCGTTTGCAATCGTATATCGTCAACAATCAGGATGTCATAAAGGCATTGCCAGCCGGAAGTCGAGTGGGCGTGAGGTTGTCTGCCAGCAGCTGTGTTGTTTGGTTGGGACGTGAGAAGGGTCCAGGGTCCGGTTGACGGTTTGGGTCTCTGGGAATGTCTTCAAGATCGGATAACCGCAGAAGGCAAGTCAGTCAGTCGTCCGGTCGCAGTGATGGATGTTTTCTGGTAGCACACGACGCGACATTCAGACGGACCGGCCTCGATTCGTTCGAAAAGGGCGTCTCTGCTGCAGGGACGTGCTGGTTCGAATTGGGCTGTCGGAGAGCTTGATTGCATCCAGCCAATCAGCACCGAAGAAGATGTGAGTGCACGGGCCATCATCAGCAGTGGATCCGAAGCTCCCCCTTGTCTTACCCAACTTGCAGATCACTTCAGCGACATCGCGGGGCAGGTTCACTTCACAACAGCAATTGTCGATATTCACACATTGCAGGATATGTTTTTTACTTTTACTGGGGATGGTCACTTCGAATTTTATAAAATGTGTATAGTGACCCTCATGTATGTGGCATTCAGCTGGGATATATCCCACATTTCAGTCTGGTTAGCTTTGCACTTGGACAATGGCTCGGTTAGTTCTCTCCGAGGTCTCCAGCACAACATCCTCAGCAGGACGAATCAACAATAACAAAATTTCGTGATCGTCAGGTGTCCTGTGTTGGAGCTTGTGGGTAAGGAGCTGCCAGCTTAGTTCGACTTGCGCACCATAATGTCTTGCTCCTGAAAGTCTCTTGAAGGTCTCACGATGGGAGACAGCCCAGCCTGGTGTGTTGCCCTAGTGATGCCAGAGACGGAAACAAACAAACATTGGCCCCTTATCTGCCGCGGTAGCACCAGCGGACACTCGAAAGCTGTATCCTATGGCAGAAGGTCAGGAGCTTTGGGAATCAGACTCATTGCGCAGTGCAAAGCATCATTATAGCCCCGGCTCTCACCCGCTTCTCTTCTCAAGAGCTTAGCTTGACCTTTCCAAAGTAGAATCCCCTCCCACCATTACTCAACCAGCACTCTTCTCCATCAACCAGCGAGTTTGCCAGTACAACCTGCTCAACCGCAATTCCCCTACTCAACCGCGCCATTAGCAGAACTGCCCAATATAATCATCTCACAGCAGAGAAACTCACCTCTCCAAAGCCCACCTCCTCGTAGTCCCCTCATTTCCACCACTCCCCCAATCCCCCTCCGTCTCTCCCTCCCCTTCCCTAACCGGCGGCGTCACCCATCCCCCGTCCCTCCAGAAGTACGGCGTCGCAATACTCCCTTCCATCACCTCCCCTTCCTCGTTGACAATCAAGACCTCCTTCCGATCTGTCAACGCGATCCCGTGTCTCTTCCTCGCTTCATCGTACACCTGGCGCTTAGTAGTCTTGAAGTGCGTATATGCAGACTTCTTGGACTTTTGAGAGTCCACCAAAACCTCGAATGCTGATGCCGCTCCCTTAAGCGACTGGGGCGAGAGATCGGTTTCCGGTTGGGGAAGGGAATGGGGGAAGAAGTTTAGTGCTGAAGAGACGGGTGGTACGGGTGAGACTGTTATGCCTAGTTCTCCTTGTTCGGAGACGGTTACGCGGATACGGTTGGGATGGGATTTCTGCTCGGCGGAGAGGGAGGAGAGGATGAATGAGGAGAGGGTGTCGAGACCGTTGGGACCGGAGAGGAGGGAGACGACGGCAGGCCAGTTGAAGTGAGTGGCGGCGCCGAGGATGCGGTCTCGGTGGTAAGAGAGCAAGTACAATGCGGAGGACGGGGAGTCAGCGAAATACACAGAGAGGAGAGGGTCGTAGCGAAGGGTGGTGAAGAGGAGGAGGGGAGCTTCTGTGTTAGTCGCCATTGTGAGGGTGCCTGTCTTTGAAGGTTAGGTGGAGGAATAACAGAGATTCGATGTGTATCAGAGACATCGGAAAGCGATGTTGAATGGTGAAAGATGCGATATCCGTGAATGTATTATCCGTCTTATATGACACACGATCCACCTTGGTTGGCCCATTGCTCTCTGTGGTCGTTTCATTGGAGATATGAGATCAGTCAGCTCTCCTCGTACCTGAAGGGTCTGATGATTCAACAATCCTCCAAGCTGGCGTGACCGACGGTTGGTACAAGAAGCCGCCGGTGATGGCAGGAATGGAACATGCAAAAAAGACCCCGATGTAAGATCAGTCCCGAGTTCTGTCACAGTTGCATCCAAGACGACAGCGGGAAGGAGTCTGGACGGGATGACACTGGATGGCCGATGGCGGGGCGTTCAACTTTAAAGTGGAACCACCCAGCTGATCTCCACTTCTATTTGACGTAGGCGAAGTTTACCCCACCGTGTGCGGTCATTCTTGGCGTTTATCCCATTTCCCCTCGGCTGAGAGATATCTCAGCTACAGACGTTGATGGTGGTTGGAGTTGTCTGGAGTAGCGTATTCTCGACGTCTATCTACTGTCTAACAATAGACATTGTAGACCTCTTTAACCTTGATATGATCCTCGAACTCTGTTGTTCAAAAAAGTTCAAGGGGAAGGGGGATGTTCAGCTCCGGGTAGTCTACGTGTAAACTAACAGTGCTGAGCCGTAAGCAGACGGCATTCAGGTACCAGCTGCCCTGACAAGGCTTGGCAACAGCAGCTTGAAGGAGCTCAGACCACCTCAGCTTTAGAACTCAACACTGTCTATTTACATCCCATCAGGCCTCGATTGTTTGCTTGCCGGTTGCCCAGCCGCCAGCCGCACTGCCGCCCGCGAAAAACAACTTTTTCTCGCACGACGAAGATCTCGGAGCTTGAGCCCCAGCAGACATCCATACCCGTCCACGCCATCGAACAATACCAACCTTCCATCTGCTACTTTTCCAGTGACTGTGCGCGTACCTGTGGACTTCTTGTGGACTGCCGTGTGCCAAGAGGTAAAACCTGTAGAAGGAGTGAAGGAGTACCCCGGGCCCAACCTTGAAGTGGCGTGGGCTGGCCGCCGCCGCGCTATCCAAGTCCAACCCCATGCGAACCCGCATCATCCACTCAAAAAAATAGAGGAACTTCACTTGTCACTGCGACAGTTGCCGGAATCTGTCTCTGAACTTGCCGCCGCCGTCCCTTCGTCTCCCGTCCCCGATTGATTCCCCCCCTTCAGCCTTGCCATTCGGTCGTCTCTCTGCCGACTCCGATCTAGTATATACTCCGATTGTTTACCTTATCTACTAGAGGTTCTCCTACGTATCACCACATAACCATGGCTCCCACCATCCCGCCGCCCTCCGTGCCCATCCCGGCGGCCACGCCCGTCACTGTCCCGGCCAACTCCTCCATTTGGGACCGCGTCTCCAACTGGGTCTCTGAGCACAAGGCTGTTGTCTACACCATTGCTGGTGTTTCCGTCGTTATCACCACCGCCGGTGTTGTCTACTATCTCCGCAAGGGATCAGTACGTTGCATCCCTCTCCCGCGCATCTTTCCCGCGTCCCGCTGCTGCCCTGCGCCCTGCCCAGCTGCATGAAGCCTCGTCGTCGTTTGTACTAACGCTTGCGCTCACTCCCGCAGGAGCAGAAGGAGTCCGGCCCCAAGCTCAGCAAGAAGGAAAGGAGGAAACGGAAGCAGGCCGAGAAGGAGGAGGCCGAGAAGGCTGCTGCTGCCCCCAAGACAGAAGAGGCTGCTCCTACACAAGCCAAGGCCGCCGCCGTCGAGAGCGCCGACGAGCTCCCCGAGATCGATGAGGAATCCGTCGTCAGGCTATCCGAGGAGGAGCGCAAGGCGTACGCTGCCAAGCTGAAGGAGCTCGGAAACAAGGCCTACGGTTCCAAGGACTTCAACAAGGCCATCGACCTCTACTCCAAGGCCATCATCTGCAAGCCCGACCCCGTCTACTTCTCCAACCGCGCCGCTTGCCACAATGCCCTCGCCCAGTGGGAGCAGGTTGTCGCCGATACCACCGCCGCCCTCAAGCTCGACCCCCACTACGTCAAGGCCCTGAACCGCCGTGCCAATGCCTACGACCAGCTTAGCCGCTACAGCGACGCTCTCCTCGATTTCACCGCCAGCTGCATCATCGACGGCTTCCGCAACGAGCAGAGCGCCCAGGCCGTCGAGCGCCTCCTCAAGAAGTTCGCCGAGAACAAGGCCAAGGAGATCCTCGAGACAAAGCCTCCCAAGCTCCCCAGCTCCACCTTTGTCGGCAACTACCTCCAGAGCTTCCGCTCCAAGCCCCGCCCCGAGGGTCTTGAGGACTCTGTTGAGCTCTCCGAGGAGACCGGTCTTGGTCAGCTGCAGCTTGGTTTGAAGCACTTGGAAAGCAAGACTGGTACTGGTTATGAAGAGGGCTCCGCCGCCTTCAAGAAGGCCCTCGACCTCGGTGAGCTCGGCCCTCACGAGGCTCTCGCCTACAACCTCCGTGGTACCTTCCACTGCCTCATGGGCAAGCACGAGGAGGCTCTCGCCGATCTCAGCAAGTCCATCGAGCTCGACCCTGCGATGACCCAGAGCTACATCAAGCGTGCTAGCATGAACCTTGAGCTCGGTACGTCTTTGTCTTCGTATGTTGACTGAATTTGTGTTAACCCCTTTGTAGGTCACCCCGACATGGCCGAGGAGGACTTCAACAAGGCCATTGAGCAGAACGCCGAGGACCCTGATATCTACTACCACCGCGCCCAGCTCCACTTTATTAAGGGGGAGTTTGCCGAGGCGGCTAAGGATTACCAGAAGTCCATCGATCTCGACTCCGACTTCATCTTCTCTCACATCCAGCTTGGTGTCACCCAGTACAAGATGGGCTCCATTGCCTCTTCCATGGCCACCTTCCGCCGCTGCATGAAGAACTTCGACCAGACTCCCGACGTCTACAACTACTATGGCGAGCTTCTGCTCGACCAGAACAAGTTCCAGGAAGCCATTGAGAAGTTCGATACCGCTATCGCCCTCGAGAAGGAGACCAAGCCCATGTGCATGAACGTTCTGCCCCTCATCAACAAGGCTCTCGCCCTCTTCCAGTGGAAGCAGGATTACGCCGAAGCCGAACAGCTCTGCGAGAAGGCCCTCATCAGTAAGACAGCCCCAAACCTTGAACCATGTCTTGATATCCTGTGTACTAACATAACGTTTCCAGTCGACCCCGAGTGCGACATCGCCGTCGCCACCATGGCCCAGCTCCTCCTCCAGCAGGGCAAGGTCGTCGAGGCCCTCAAGTTCTTCGAGCGCGCCGCCGAGCTCGCCCGCACCGAGGGCGAACTCGTCAACGCCCTTTCCTACGCCGAGGCCACGAGGACACAGATCCAGGTCCAGGAGAACTACCCCGAGCTTGCCAGCAAGCTCCAGGGCATGAGCGGTGGTCCCGGCATGCGGTAAAAGCATGTCAAGATTACTGTAGCAGCATAAAAAGGAAGAGAAATAAAGAAAGCGATGAAGTTTGAAACGAAGTAAAAAGCAGTGTTGTACATTAAAAAGGGTTCGCTTTGGTTGTTGTTGTTGTTGTTGTTGTTGTTGTTGTTGTTGTTGTTGTTGTTGTTGTTGTTGTTGTTGTTGTTGTTGTTGTTGTTGTTGTAACGGTGTAAGGAAATTGAGGATGTCTGTCGGTGGTAAGGGGACGCGGAATGGATGGATGGTGTTTACATAGGTTGGCTGGGATGGGATGGGATGCAATGCTTTTTCTATACTTCTCTCTCTCTTCTCTCCCGACACAAACCTCGTCACTACACATCATCAATTCATTATCATCATATATCATGTCATTGCATTCATGTCATGTTTTGTTTAGGGGTCAAATTGGCATTTGTTTTCAATGGAGGAGATGTCGATGTCCTCTCTTTCTATCTGCTCTTGGCTCACCACCTCTTCAGGCGAAATTCGATCCATATTCAGTTTGACTACTATATAGGCACGCACATAAATCTGTAAACAAAACCAAAACTCACGCTTAAGACGAAAGACCATAATAGAGTTTCCAACTATACCTACTTCTGTATATATTCGCCAAAAGTGACATCAAATAATGTACGTTTTCATCCACAATCCTCGTTTCTATTCCCGTGAACATGCAGCAAACAAAAACCCAAGAGCCGAACAAAGACTCAAGTAGTCCACCACTTCAAAGATACATACTACAAACCCGACCAGCAGTGTTCCATCGCTACTGTACTACAACCCTTCTGCTCAAGACCATTCCACGAGTCCCAGTCTTAGTGAAGTGACGGGTACTACCTTAAACTTCGCTAAACTTGAGCCATCCTTGCTCGACTTACCCAGCTCAGATAGTACCAGTCTACTACCATCACACCAACTTCCTATGTATGTGCCATACCATACTACCTAACTTTAACTTGCCGGCGCAGAAACGAGGCACACCTCATCAACACCTCTTAGGGATTGTTACCGTTCGCGAGTCTTAGAAATCAAACGCAGCAGTGGGGGTAGGTCTGGGGAAGTGAGAGAGGTGAGTAGTTGTGAGAAGAGACTGAGAGGGGGGGCATGGATAAGCGGTAGGGAAAAAAATTGAGTGGATGGGGGAGAGAGTGAAGGGAAGGGAAGTGAGTGAAGTGCGAGTGAAGTGTGAGTGAAGTGTGAAGTGAACTACCTTTTGGGTCCTCGAGTCCAAGAACTTGTGATTGACTAAAGTCAGCCTGAATTGACACGAACAACACACAAGTCTAACCTCTCCACCACCCAACAAACAAATCACGACTCACCACAAAAACCCAGCAGCCACCCCTCCTCCAACCGCCAAAGCCAGCCCCAATGCAAACCGAGTCGACTTCCCAGGAGCAGCAGAATTTGCATCATCACCACCATTGAGATCATATACCTGTTTTTACGCGTTAGCACACGAGCACACATCTCCTGAAACTTCTTCCCGGGCACAAGGGACGATTGATATAAGACGATACACATACACTAAGCCTCAAATAGCCTCCACATTTTTGGGTCTTGTTCCCGTCACAAGCCGTGTTGCAGTCGAGATTGCCGACTTGGGCAGTGAGAGAGGCGAACTGAGACGCGCACTAGCATTCTCTATTTGGAGGGTTTGAGGTTGATGAGTTAGCCGGGTGTGCGAGACAGTTAGGTAGACCCGCACCAGAGTAGCGATTGAATGGTGATTAGGTAGGTTGGGGTGGGTCAGGCGTGGCGTGGTGATGGTGCCCGTGTTTACCTACTGTGTACTTTACCCCTTTTGAAGACCCACTTGGACTTCTATGCTTCCCTTCTCTACTCCTTTGCCCTCTCCAATTCTAGGTATTTTCTCCGTTCTTATTCGTTCCAATTAACAAGAGGGAAAAAAAAGCATATTGAAACTCACCTCGAATTCTCCAACCCAGCAAACCGATACCCTTTCCCATTCATCCCACTCTTACAAAACCCCAAACACCTCTCCACCGTCATCTCCCCCGGCAACACCTCATTGATCCCGCCATCTAGCGCCCTGGTCCCGCCTGTTCCCTTAAATACCGCGGTAGTTTCCTGCCAGCAACCAACGTATATATAGCCGTCTATTCCGACTGCTACTGTCGGCCATGCTGACGCTGATGATGACTGTGTCTGTAATGTCGATTGTGTTGTTGAGGAGGTCGTATTAGTGGGTGAGGTTGAAGTAGTTTCCGCTGCTACTGCTACTGCTAGATTTACCGCGAGAAAGGAGACGAAGAAGAACAGAGTGAACTGAGTGAGTAAGTGATGGATGATGAAGCACGGGCGGCGGCGTACGCGGCTTGATGGCGACGAAACGAAATACGGCGGCATGTTAACGTGCAACTGAAGTGTGGCATACAAGATTCTACGAACTTCGTACAGGGCGAAACAGGTCGTAGACGAATTTTATAGAAATACTGTGTGTAGATGTATGAAAGGAGGGGGATAAAAACTCCTACGGCGTGACGCGATGGAAAATCAAGAAATGAATACATGACGGAAGAAAGGCATTCAAATAGAAACCACTCAGGTCGTCGACGTTGTACAAGTAATCATTGCGTAAAGAAAGAAAGGGAAAGTCCAGAGGAGGAGGAAACACAAACAAAGGGAAATCAAGACCCAACCCAGACAGTCAGCGGCAAAACTCAGAGATTCAGCCAATTGCCACTTTGATGACGCAGATGATGATGACAACAACTGGAACACAACAACGGGAATAAGCCATAGGGCTGAACCGTTCGAATGACCCTTCCGCTTCAACGATGTTGAAGCTGAGAGCTGAAAACAGGGTTCTCTGACCATTCGAAGTTTCTGCCGTATTGCTTCCGTCACGAACTCCCACCTGCTCATTCACCTTAATCACCTCGGACACTTAGACAAACCACTAGACTTACGGTTCATCATCACTAAACTTGAACTTGACTTGACTGTATTTAGGGTACCAGGTGAAATACACGTGCTGACATTATATCGACTGATCACGTTCTCTCAAGAGTTATCGCAAAGCTGAATGGTTGAACCACTTACTTCGCTTTAGCATTGTCATTGCATTTACTTATACCATCCTCTATTTTCGCTTCAGTCATACACACCTCTCATCAAAACTAGAACAACCCACACCATCACCGCGGCAAGGATTGACAAGAAGAAAAAAAAAAGCCATAGCAGTAGAAGAAAAGTAATTACTAATGTAAACAAGTTTTGCACCAAAAAACCATACGGGGAGTACAACATGAAGAAGCTTAGTCGCAGCACTGCACACCGGGAAGAGAAAAACATAAAAAGAAACCCTCCATCCCTCCATCCATCATCCACCGTCCATCCGTCCATCCGTCCATCCATCCATTCGTCGTTCGTGATTATTACGTTCCGGGGTTTATTGTCCTGAAACAGTCGTTCGCGTAAAACATGCTTTGCTGACATATCAACCCGTATACATATCATATATATCCGTTCCACCTCATTTCTCTTCTCCCATATGGGTATTTTGTGTTGTTGTGTTGTTGTACGTTTCGAGTTTGGTATCGGCCATCACCAACCCCCACCGTAGAATCTCTTCTCTCCAGCCATCGTCGCGTTCCAACTCAGTCCTTGGGCCTGAGCTTGAGCCTGACCAAGACCAACTCCGCCTGCTGAAGGCACTGGAGCAGCAGCCACTGCTGGAACCTTCGGAAGCGGCACAGGCKCCGGMGCCTGTGGAGGAATTACCGGCACCGGAGGGATCACCTGCGCCTGCGACTGCTGCGACTGCGACTGCTGCTGCGCCGGCGGCCTGGTCCCTCTCAACCCACCAGCCTCATCTGCGTCTGAATCTCCCGAACCACCACCGAATCTCTAATTCTTCTTGTTCGAGAAGTAGACGCCCAGACCGACACCGAGCGCAATGGCAATGATGATGAGCACGCACACCAGGAGGCAGTACCACTTGAGCTTGCGGCGGTTGCGGGCGTGTTTAACGCCCTTGTCGACCTCCTGGATGCCCTTGTCCATGTTGTCGTTGACCTGTTCCGTCTTTTGGACCACGTCGGCGATGACCTCGCCCTGCTGCACGATGAGCGTGTTGAGGTACTCGAAGAGTTGGGCGAGCTCTTGCATCGATTGCTCGACGCGGAGGAGTTCCTGGTGGCGGGCTTGGACGTTGCCCAGGACGGCCTTGGCGGCGCCGACGCGGTTCGATTGTAGGAGCTGTAGATATGAGTTAGCAAGCGTGTAGTAGGATACTGAGACGGTGAATAACGTACAGCACTCTGGAAGATCTGATCCTGCTGCAAGTCACCGTTGCGCACGGCATCCTGCTCCTGGGGCGTCGCATCGGGGTTGACAATCAACAGCTGACGGACAGCCTGCTCGCCGATCTGGCCCTTGTGGCGGCGCTCTTCCACGAGGTAGGCCTGAATGGCATCCTTGTACAGATCCCTGAGGCGCTCGGCCTGACGCTTCTTGGTGTTGAAGGTGCTGTCGCCAGTGCGGGTGGCATCAGAGACGAGGTTGTCGACTTCGCTCTTGATCTGCGACTTGAGCTGCTCGGTCACGGCCTGCAGCTGCTCAAGACCCGGGGGCGGGCGGCCGCTGGTGTCGGAGAGAGACTGTTGGTGGAGAGTACGGATCTGGTCGAGGTTTGAACGGAACTGTTGGATGTGGCCTTCGACGTCGCGGACGCTGCTCAGGAATTCTTGCTGGGATAGAGGAGCGCCAGTGGTTGTGGTATCAGGGCCGTGAGGTTGTCGTTGTTCTTGGCCGTATGTCTGCATCTCGTGTGACTCGGGCTGCTGCAAGGGAGTAGGTTAGTTAATCTGATCCGGCTTTGTTTGACGTTCCATTGCGACTATGACCTCGGCGCGCATCGACTTCATCGGATTGAATGATTCGAGGGATGCGACGAGAGGTCCAAGGGCAATATGGAGGGAGCTTGCTCACTTGACCGTAGCCGTTGTTGTCGTAACCTCCACCATAGTTGCCGCCATAACCGCCCTCCGCCGAAGGACCCTCGTTGTAAGGGTTGGGCTGACCGTAGGGATTTTGATTATAAGACATGGTTGCTACTGTTTGAATATTTCTGAGATGAAGCCGCTTGTTCTCGATTCAATTGCACGGACGCGAATGTGCCGGTTGGGTGGTTGGCGGTTGTTGGATCAATCGATTCGATTGTTCGTCGGGTGAATCGCGTCGGGAGGCGGTGCGATCCTTCTTTCAGTCGCACACACAAAGACTTGGGTTGTTCTTCCAATTGTGACGGTAAGAGAGAAGAAGCCAACAAATTAATGGATTAAGGTAGGAATAAGGTACGGATGGAATTGACCGGGGGCGCCGGGTGGTATTGACTGGTTTTTGTTGTAGAAGACAACAAGGAAACCTCGGAAGGAGTGCAGCGACGACAATGGTGTGGTAAGGTGTGGTAAGAACAAGAGCCCAGCCTCACAGAATGTGATGACCGCTGACCAAAAACGAAAAAGACGGACGAACAGGCTGCTTCTTTCTGACCTGACCAGTCACTGAGTGCAAAAGACGGAGAGGGCAGTGCGACCTGCAGCGACGGTGCGCTCTCGTTTAAATTTGGTGGTGGAGCAGCGACGGGAGTGTTCCAGGGGCGACCAATGGCCAATGATTTGGAGGCAAAGGAAGCGGGCTGTGGGCTGGCGGTCCTCTCACGCCGGGCAAGTTTTTGGCGGTGCGGCCATGCTGTTAACGCTGTACGGCCTACTGTGTAGTCGTCCCAAGACGGAATGGTTTCAGGGCAGGTTTTGTTAGCAAAGGTACCGACGCCGACGGGGACGGGGACTCAACGGTGCGAATGACCCGCAAAATCCTTTTTATCGTTTTTTTGCTCTATTTTCTCACAGGGTTCCAGCTTCTTGATGCTTTGTGCCGGAGCGGAGATGGTCAAGGAAGTCGGCTTTTGGATTACAATGCTCATACAGATGATAGTAGGCATCGAGATTATATCTCATTATTCAGGTAATGGAAGTAACATGCAATTTGTACAGCAATGCGATGATATCAGACACGTTCGTCACATTGCAGGATACGAACCCTGAACGGAGTCGATGGAAGGCCTAGAATCATGTATCGAAGGGAAGGGCTGAACAGGGCGGTGACTGGGAGAGGCTGAAAGGCGTTCACAGATGAGTTGCAGGATTTTGATGTGCTATCATTCCATGGAGCTCTCTTGAACTGAATCTCGGAATTGCTGCTCTGTCGCTATGAATAATTCTTATCCCTCTCTCTCTGTTGATGATGAATGCTGAGCCAGACTCTCAAATCTACAATGGGAAAAGAATCTCGGTCACAACGGGTTCCCGACCCACATGCTCTGTTGCTGCGCCCAAGCTCAGCTGCAGTCTGCACGAAATGCAGCGTCAAGGCACAGCTTCAAGAGCTGACGACTGGCTGTGAGGCTGTTCCGTTGTTGTCTACATGACGGGAAGCCGAAGGGAGGGCAACGTAAAGTACAACTCTAACAGCCTGATGAACTCGTTCAAGACGTGTCAAACGTGGTATCCGCTGTCAATAGCCCCGACTTGCCGTCGCATTCACCACGTGAACGGTAGGATGGCAAACTTGGATGGCGTAATTCTCCAATGGCAGAGGCATGAGAAACCATCCTGTTGCCGCCCAGTGACGATATCGTCAATTGTGAACCAGCAATTGGCACTTGTGCTGTCTCCAGAGGCTGGAAGAGTCGGAAGTGAGGAACCAATCGTGTGGAACCTCAAAGAGAGCGTGCAGGCGGCCCCACGGAGCCAAGTCCCCACGTCCAGTCGACGTGCCCCCTTTTGTTTGGAATGGAGCCCCAAGGGGAGAAGGGGTCCTTTTTCTTCCCACTGGCAGAAAGCTTGGCAGGTCTTGTTTCGAGTTCATGGAGTGTTTGCTTTTTGTTTCTGATCTCATTGATCTGCAGACTTCACCCAAGTCCGCCTTGCTGCTCAGCTGCTCAGCCGCTCAAACAGCCTGTCTTTTGCATGCCAGTACCCAATACCAAAATGAAGCACTCGTCGATCACATGTTTTGTTTATTCCGCCCCTGAGAAATGATACCTTTACACCATCAACTCCGGTCCGTGTCCTTATATGTGAACCCAATGCTCTTAAAAATTACATCCAAATCCCAACATTGGTATCTCATGAGACTGCTGCTCCCATTTTTTGTCCCATCCTCCAGCCCGATCTTTGCGTGCTTGACGTCCAGTAGTGTTGGCATGTCTTTGATAGACATGACATCCTCGTTTCACCGCGGGAACCTTCCAGTCCTCACAGCCACTCGGTGAGCAGCCGACCCGGCAACCACGCCGATCACCAGTCAGACGTTGGTGCTATCCTCTTTGGTTCCACCAGACCGCCGAAGCTGAAACACGAGACTCGCTATCTTGGCCAGCCACGTTTTCCCTTGGGTGGTAGAGGAGGATATATGCGTGAATTCGTCCAGGCATCTGAGCGGTCTTCCCATCGCCTCCTGCTACTAAGCAGCAGACAGATTGGTGAGAAGGGCTTCCCGCCACCAGACAACGTCTTCGCGTTTCTCCCGGCTGCCCTTTTTTCGGTTTTGTCCGGCTCAACCACCAGGTCCAGTGCTTTACGTTCGTGGCCCAGCAGCAACTTGTCTCTGAAGCCACGCTCACTTGCTGTGACCTTTCACCCGATCACCCATATCGAGAACCACACGACTATAGCGGCCCTTTCGTTCCAATCGCCGCTTAAAAGTAGTTCTTCTTCCTGCTGGTCCTGGTGTACTGGCTGAGGTGCCATTCGGTATCCGCATCCTTGTTATCGAGAGTACCCATGGTGATCTTGAAGGGCTTCATCGTGAATCGGGGTCCGACCTCACTGAGCTCGACCGAGTCATACGAGGTGCGGACATAGACGTGGTGCCTGACCTCGATGGTATCATCGTTGTTGACGAAGGTAATGACTCTGTTGCCGACGTTGGGTTTCTGTGTCGGCTCGCGGGGCGGGAAGAGGTGCTTGAGGATCTTGACCACCCGCTCACCGAGCTTGGTGTTGAAGCCCTCGAAGATTAACCTGGGGTAGCTTTCGCTGACTGTGCCCTTTATCGACTTGGGGATATCGGCGCGGAGAACGACGTTGTGGAGGGAGACCATGAGTGTCGGGCCATGGGGCTATAGCAATGGTTAGAATATGCTTTCCGCAAGTTAAGCAACATGCCGGAGGGGGGTGCAACGTACGAAATGGGAGATGGTCATGGCCGTAGGGACACCACGATGCTCGTGTAGCAAAACAACATCCGTCAGGTTTTGGGCCTTCGCGGCACCAACGAGGTCTTCCAAAACGAGGTTACCACGGTTGAGGCGAACACTGGTAGGTAGTAGGAGGCGGATTTCCTTGCTGAACTGGCCGAGTCTGCTGGAGGGATCGCGACTTGTCGTAACCAAGATTCTGGGGTCAATGACACCCGACAACTCCGAGTATTCATCGTCGATATCGATAGCGTCTCCGTTCACATCCCTCGAAACATCGTAGTCGTAGTCCTTTCGCAGTTCCTTGTCCTTCGCGATCTCGGGGTCGAGCGGCTTGCCCGAGGCCAGGGCAGACCTCAACTGGGCGCGCTTCTCTGCAACCTCGGCCTCCTTGAGCAGGAGGGCTCTTCGGTAGAGGTAGTCCCGCCTTTGGCGAGCCTGCTTTCTCTGTTGCAGTTGTTAGTTATGGACATTGAAGAGCTTGGAGAAGACGAAGGGTAACTGGGACACTTACAATCATTTTGATGTGCTGAAATCCTTATCGGACGGCGATAATTGATCCAGAGGCAAATGCGCAGAGTTCGAAAGGTCGTGTTGTGTTGTCTCCCAGGCGGCAGCGAAGTGCTAGGTGAAGTTGTCGATAAGAATTAAGGCTGCGAAGACTGGCAGAAATTCAGATGTCCGGATAGTGGAGGGCGGAGTGGTTGGTGACGACAGGGGTATTCAATGCGACGGGAGGAAAAAAAGTCAAAAAAAGTTACAATCAATGGACTAAACGCGGGGTGCACGGACCTTTTCTCTTGGCGGATGGGATTCTTCGATTTGCGCCTGCCGGGGACGGGATCGCGCCCGGTCGGTACGCCACCTTCCCCTTGTGGTTTCCGGTACTTGCTGCTTTCTACAGGGCAGTTTCAGGCGCTGTGACCCCGTGGCAGGCAATTCGTCAGCGGGTGTTGCAGCGGACGTCAGTGGGATGAAGGGCGAGTGGAAGGAATGTTCTGTGCCTCTCCAAACAGAAGCTGCTGCTGACCGAAGACCTCCACACTCACACTTGACTTGAGGTTGCCATTCAATCTCCAACCGTGACCCGTCCGCCAACACAAAGCGTCCGCCGGCAAAATTCCCAAAGCAAACACCGACCGTCACCAACAACGGCGGCAACCATTTGCCTCACAACCAAGAACCAACGACCCGATAGTCTCACACTGCATCGACAACCTCAGCATTCTGGCAGTGTCGTCGTTTCGAAGCCCCGCGCGCAACACAGCCCGCACGCCGATCCAATCCGACCTGCGATGATGTGACCTTTTAGACGACTTCCAATCCCATAATCTACATCTTTCCAGAGTCCCGCCCGCATTGCGACAATCCGCAATACGACACCACATTTTACTTTTCCCCAAAACTTCCGCGAGTGAACTCTTCAAGGTACGCCGTCTATCTGCGTGCCAAATCTATATAGACACCGAAATCCACATCACTTCCCACTGCCCACCCAACAACTACAGGTTGGCCCGCGGCGTATACCAACAGTACCAGCCTCGTCCCCAACCATACCCACCACAACCTGCGCTACCGTTCGACTTTTCCTCCCAGACTCTTACTGACCAACTGCTGGTGCTCCAGAGTTTACCTCCGTCAACCACTCGCCATCATGGCCAACATGGAGGTGTCCTTCACACACCTTGGAAACCACTTGGTTTCCGACTCTGCTGCCGCCATCAAGGCCGGTGGCTCCGACGAACTTTCCAACATCGATCCCGATGAAACCCTTCTCTATGGTGTCTACGGTGGACGTGGTCCCCGCGGCAACGCCAGACGCCGCCACGATGACGACGACAACGAAACCGAGGTCCTCGACGACGATGACGACGAGAGTTTGGCCAGTGTTCCAGTCGACGGCACGAAGAGCCTCAAGCTGGATGCCCCCGTGGAGGAGAAGGAACTGCCTCCCCACGCTTGTGCCTACTGTGGCATCCACTCGCCCTCTAGCGTCGTCAAGTGCCTTACCTGCAACAAGTGGTTCTGCAGCGCTAAAGGAAGCGCCTTCTCGTCCCATATTGTCAACCATCTCGTTCGAGCCCGCCACAAGGAAGTTCAGCTTCACCCCGAGTCCTCCCTCGGCGATACTGTCCTCGAATGCTACAACTGCGGCACCAAGAATGTCTTCATCCTCGGTTTTATCCCTGCCAAGTCAGACACGGTTGTGGTCCTTCTTTGCCGCCAGCCGTGCGGTGCTAGTACCTCGACAAAGGATATGAGCTGGGATATCTCTAGGTGGCAACCCTTGATCGAGGACAGGGCGTTCCTGAACTGGCTCGTTACCCCTCCCACGGATGCTGAGCAGCTTCGTGCCCGCCATCTTACGCCGCCTATGATTGCCAAGCTCGAGGAAATGTGGAAGGAGGCACCGAACGCGACTGTTGCCGATCTCGAAAAGAGTGCTGGAGTTGATGATGATCCTCACCCGGTCTTGCTTAAGTACGACGACCCCTATCATTATCAGAACATTTTCGGCCCTCTCGTCAAGATGGAATCCGACTACGACAAGAAGCTGAAGGAGGCACAGTCCGAGGATGGCCTTCAGGTTCGCTGGCATCTTGGTCTCAACAGCAAACATGTCGCCAGCTTTATCCTTCCCAAGATCGAGTCCGGTGATGTTAAGCTGGCTGTGGGCGATGAGATGCGTCTCAAGTACAAGGGGGAGCTGCGCCCGCCTTGGGAGGGTGTTGGATATGTCATCAAGATTCCCAACAACCAGTCTGATGAGGTCGAGGTGGAACTTCGGAAGTCGGCCAATGACAAGTCTGTCCCGACGGAATGCACACACCAGTTCTCGGCCGACTATGTGTGGAAAGCGACTTCCTATGACCGCATGCAGCTGGCCATGAAGACCTTTGCCGTTGACGAAATGAGTGTTTCTGGTTACATCTTCCACAAGCTGCTGGGACACGAAGTTCAGGTTGCCCCGACTAAGATCACGATGCCCAAGAAGTTTCACGTTCCTGGTCTCCCTGAGCTCAATGCCAGCCAAATTGCCGCCATCAAGCAGGTCTTGTCCAACCCTCTGAGTCTTATCCAGGGTCCTCCGGGAACTGGCAAGACCGTCACTTCGGCCACCATCATCTACCATCTTGCCAAGATGAGCAACAGCCAAGTTCTCGTTTGCGCCCCATCCAACGTTGCTGTGGACCAGCTCTGTGAGAGGATCCACAGAACCGGCCTGAAGGTCGTTCGCTTGACCGCCAAGTCCCGTGAGGATGTCGAATCCTCCGTCAGCTTCCTGGCTCTCCACGAGCAAGTTCGCATGAACACTACCAACAAGGAACTTGATGGTCTCGTCAAGCTCAAGACCGAGACCGGCGAGCTGTCTTCTCAGGATGAAAAGAGGTTCAAGCAGCTGACGCGCCAGGCTGAGCGTGAGATCCTGCAGAACGCCGATGTAGTGTGCTGCACATGTGTTGGTGCCGGAGATCCGCGACTTTCTAAGATGAAGTTCCGCAATGTGCTCATCGACGAGTCTACGCAGTCTGCCGAACCCGAGTGCATGATTCCGCTGGTCCTTGGATGTAAGCAAGTTGTCTTGGTTGGTGACCACAAGCAGCTTGGCCCTGTCATCATGAACAAGAAGGCTGCCAAGGCTGGCCTTAACCAGTCGCTCTTCGAGAGGTTGGTCAAGCTTCAGTTTACCCCCATTCGCTTGAAGGTCCAGTATCGTATGCATCCTTGCCTCTCTGAGTTCCCCTCCAATATGTTCTACGAAGGATCGTTGCAAAACGGCGTCACCGCCGCCGAGAGACTCCGCAAGGATGTTGATTTCCCCTGGCCGGTCCCTGAGACTCCCATGATGTTCTGGTCAAACTTGGGCAACGAGGAAATCTCGGCATCAGGCACGTCGTACCTCAACCGGACTGAGGCGGCCAACGTCGAGAAGATTGTAACCCGCTTCTTCAAGGCTGGTGTCAAGCCTGCCGACATCGGTGTTATTACACCGTACGAGGGTCAGCGTAGCTACATCGTCAATACCATGCAAAACACCGGCACATTCAAGAAGGAATCCTACAGGGAAGTTGAAGTCGCTTCCGTCGATGCCTTCCAGGGCCGAGAGAAGGATTTCATTGTGCTCTCCTGCGTTCGCTCCAACGAGAACCAAGGCATTGGTTTCCTTTCGGATCCTCGTCGTCTCAACGTCGCCCTCACTCGTGCCAAGTATGGTCTAGTGATTATTGGTAACCCCAAGGTTCTGTGCAAGCATGAGCTCTGGCATCATCTTCTCGTCCACTTCAAGGACAAGAAGTGCCTCGTCGAAGGCCCCCTCACAAATCTCCAGCCTTCCCTTCTGCAGTTTGGCAGACCTCGCCAGGCCTACCGGCCACAGCGCAGCCACACCCAACATGTTGCCAGCGGCTTCTCTAATGGCCGGTACGCTGCTCCCTTGACTGCCGGCTCCGTCAGGGATTACGAGACTGGTTCTATGGTTTCGTACATCCCGGATGACGTCTCATCCATCCACAGCTCCGCCCTGGGAGGTGCCGGTTTGAGCTCTAATTACCCCACCATGTTCTCGAACTTCCACCCTGAGGCGTGGCCTGGTCTGCCGGGTGCTGGTCCCAATGGACGCCCGGGCGCCAAGGGCCGTGGTCGTGCGACAGAGAGTATCGCGGGCGAGAGCGTCGCCAACAGCGAGTTCACTGATGCCACCTCTAGTGTCATTGGCGGCAAGGGTATCGGACAGGGCGGTGCAAGTCTCGGTGCTGGCCTTAGCGAGGCCATCGGATCTGCCCGCCCTACTTCCTACAGCCAGAGCGATCGCCTCAAGCAGTATGTCGAGAGCAATGGTCGCATGGGAGTCGGCAACGGATATCGCCGTTACGATGACGACGAGAAGAGCGTCAGCACTGCTTTTGCCAGCCAGATCGGGACAGGTTTCGATTGAGCGGTGAGCTCCTAGGCGTTGTTGGTCTCCCTCTTCCTCTCGTGGAAGCGCACGACACAATGCTTATAGTTCTCTTGAACCCAAACGGTGGTATAGCATATGGACCTCTTATGTGTCACTTGGTGAGCACGACAGAATGCCACTCGTTCTGTCGACACGCTACCGATAGCCTTCGGGCTGGCGGGCAGACAACTTACCCTTCTCCAGCTTGAATTTGTCCAACTGAAGCTGCAAGGAGTTGTCGCTGCTCTCTGAAAGCCAATCCTTCTCATAGGCTTCTCCAAGGTGTGGGTGATCAGCCTACATACCTTCTGCGCAATTGTTTCGTGCAAGCTGAACCACAAGCAGATGGGAGCAAGGCATCTTCACACCTCCGTCTAAGGTCGTACACCAAATCTGACGTGCATACGGACTCAGGCAACAGACGGGTATCTACGGAGGGTTTTGTCATCCTCGGATGTACAGAGCCGGGGAGGTCGACCCACACTTGGTATCGGGCGGAAAGGTTGGATTAGCTGACGGTCAAGTTTGCATGGTTGCGGAGGCGCCTGGTCAAATACGATCTACCAGGAAGAGCTTACCTCTCTATCTGTTGCTTCAGGGCAGGTGGAGAGTTGGATATCTTCTTTTGTGGGATGATGACCAAAGGAAACGGCAAAGCCTGCGAGTTCATCAACGCAGAGCGATTTACACCGACCACGCTCACTCTTAAGCTTTCAAGGACCACCAGCCCGAGTTAGTTTTCCACTTCGTTTTTAAACGTGCTTCGCAGGGACCCGTCCAGCTTCTCATACCCTCCTTACAAGAGAAGTCGGTTGATAAGCCTGGCCAATCCAGTGAGCACTGCGTTAGATAGTTGGCAGCCGTCCTCTGGGCTTCTAACCAAAGTCACTCCTTATGACCAGAGACGGGGCAGAGATAGTTTTCACACAGAAAGAGATGGGAGGAGTTTACTCCACATTGTCAAGAAACGAAAAAGGAAAAGCAAAAGAAAAAGAATCAGCGTTAGAAAATGATTTGATGGAAGGGTAACGCAAGAGGAGTAGGCGTGACCGGTCATAGCTATTCACATTTACCTACACTGGAAATCTTGGAAGCGAAAGGGTACCTATCTAGATAGCGTATTTGACTTCTTTCCCGCTGATATGATCATCTTTGTACATGTTATGAAACGCGCTGCGTGTCAACGAACTTGAATGCTACTTAGCAACATCATATCTATCAGCATGTTTTGCAACTCAACACTCGCACTTCCCAGCTCACTATCAACAGAAACAGGAAGGTAAACAGAACGTGGAACACCAATAGACAAAACCCCCTCCGGTCATCTCACCGAAGTTTTAGAACAAAACGTTAGGCGGTCATGGGCAAACTTCATTCACCTGGGGCAATCCATTACCTAGCTATCATTCGTTAGATTCTTGAGATTTAGGTGTGTAATCTGGACTCTGCTCACATACACATATATACCACAGACACTTAAAAAGATACTGTCCCGCCTTTGGTGTATCTCGCTCTGGGAGAGGTGCACTCATTCTTTCTTTTTTCTTCTTTCAAACCGTTTTTCTTAAAAAAAAAAAAAAAAATCTTTTTATTGGGCTGGCAGTTTATCTTCCACGATACTATAACGAATGGCGTCACGACCACTGACCTTTTGAGCTGGTCATCATGGCTGTGTTGTCGCACATCTATGAGGGTGTTTGTTGTCCTTCATATTTGTATAGCGTTCAAACCTTTGACTTAATCGTCGTCTGCTCACGAACCTTCGTGATTCATGAACGTGATCGTCTTCCAAGCGTGAAATACATCATCATTTCTGTCCAAAACATCACCAAGAGACAGTCCTGTAACGATGACTCGTGTTCCTTTCCAATCATGGTATTATTACAATAAGTAATTTGTAGTAGCTAGCTATGTACTCTGTTTAGTCCAGTACCTAGTTACGTCCCTAGCCTCCTCTTCATCCAATCCAATGGTATCTCTATTCGCATCACGTTTCATTCCTTCTTCCCTCTTTGGTATTAAATACTTTTTTTTCGTTCCGTATGTCCATATCTGTAGCAGGCAGCCCAATGGCTAACTACTTAGCTTGACTGGCCGTCCCCAGGACAGTCCACGCCAACGCTCACAGACGGAAATTTCCCGCTCCCACCGAATCGAACATCCCCCAAATCCCCATTTCCATTCCATCCCGTGAAGTGGCGTCCCTCTTGCCCCTAAGCACGTCCCCCCTGTGTCAAGGGCCCACGGTTCAAAGCTGAAAGTTCAATGAATTCGTCCTACTACTCGGCTGTCCTTTCAGATGCGCCGACGACCCCTTGAACAAGCTCTGCCAGATATAGGCCTCGCTGAGCAAGAGCTCGATGTCCTTCTCTGTCCACTCGCGTGTTGGCAGGGACTGGAGAAACATCATGATCTCTTGGAAGTCCATCTTGACGAGCTTGTCGGACCATTTGACCAGGAAGGCGGCGCAGACGTAGAGGTGGAATTCTGAGAAGCCTTGTTCTTCGGCCTGTGTTGGGTTTGGGCGTTAGTAATGAGTAGAAAAGGCGGGGTAAGGACGGGGGAAGAAAAAACTGACCATATACGTGTCCCACATCCTAATCGTGTTCTTGACACTAATCTCCCTCATCAACAGACAATTCATCCACCGGAAGCTGAACTGGATAAACTCGACGCTCTCCTCCTCCAAGTGCTTCGCCAGCCCAGCGTCGATCCGTTGCGTCAAGTCCCTCAGCGCCGCCACCTGCCTCTGAATGCCCGGTTGCGCAACAATGTAGTGGTCCTGTATGCCGTCCAGCAGCTTAGTCAGGCACCAGAACGTGTCGGCCTCGACGGCGTCCAGCACCACCCTAGGGAGCTGGCCCGGGTCCATGCCGCTCTCTATGTCCGGGTCCGTGATGTATGTGCCCAGAAAGACCTGCCAGAAGGGCGTCACCAGGTCGTTGATGCCCTGTACGTAACCGCTTGCTGGGTGGCGGACCGCCCATACGTAGAGGATGCGCTCCAACGAGCGCTGTGTGGCTTCGTATCCGTAGAGCTCGATGTGTGGGTTCGTTCGGGGGACATCGATGCTGATCTGGTGCCAGATGGCTTCGTCTAGACCGCGGTTGCCTCCACCTCCCTTTCCGGTGGACGGTGGTGGAGCGCCACCCGCTCGTTCAAAGGCTTGTCGTACGCCGTCTAGGTATTCTTTTCGTTTGCGCTCCAGTGTGGCTACCCTCCTTTCGCTGCTAGTAGGGAGGTAGCTCAGCAGGAGCTGCCAGGTCATGGCTCGGACTTCTTCTGGTACGCCGGACCATGCTAGGGCGCGGAGGTCGTTTAGAGGGATTGTTGACGCTTGGAGGATCTTCTTGAACTTGTTTATCCTGGTTATCCTCGAGTTGACGGCGTCGATTTCCTTTTGGGATGCATTAGGTGGTACTGAGGGGTGGTTGATTAGGTGTAGGGCGTTTGCGGGATCGCGGAGTATGTCTCTGTACTGTGGTCGGAGGATCTTGCCTTCGGTCTTCTTAGGCATTGGGTAGGTAGATGCTGGTCGCTCAATGGCAATGTCGGCGCTGTCTGAATATCGGCGTCCGGTCGAGTCCGCAAGCGTGTTTGTCGCATTCCCTCGGCTGGTTCCTTGCTCAGTCTGCGCTGCTGCCCGGCGTGACTTCCTCTTCATGCTGGACAGACTGGGAAGCCCAAAGTCATCGTCGCCATCGTCTTCGTAGGCGTATACGTCGTCTGCGTCATCCGCTGCCCAGTCTTCGTTGGTGCTCGTTATAAAGTTCATGTAGTTCTTAAAAGGAGGTGATGTTACCCCTTTGACATGGGGCGAGGCTGTACTATTGGAAGTGGTTCGACCAAGGGTAGAGGACGAGGGAGGAGGGGTTCGTGGTCGCGATCCGGAGCTGGACAGGTTTCTGGTTCAAGAGATCCAAAGTCAGCAAAGACGTCATTCCAAAGACATATCCAAACAACACCACAAACGCACAATGAATCGAACTTGAGTATGTCGGCATGGGAGTAGGCAGCGCCAACTACCTTGCCCGAGTCGCGAGTGGTCGTCTTCTTTAGCGGGGCATCCTTCTGGGGCGCTCTCCAAAAAGGGGAGCCAGAGCTGCGTGTCGCATTGTCATGTCAGCGTTCGGTCTTGAATCTAGGAATTGGAAATGAGACATACTCGGACCTGTCTGAAGCCATGACGGACATGGGATCAGCAACTGGTTATATAACAAACAACGAGGTTGTAGTCATCAGGACATACCAACTTGCACCATCTCCTGCTGCTGTAGCGACATCACATCATGGCCTGTTAGCATTGGAACCAAACACTTGTCGTACTTCTCACTAACACATACCTGGGGAGGCGCTTTCTTGCTCGAGCTCGAAGAGGAAAACATTATGTGAGTGGGTATATAAACAGGACAGGTGGTTTCGCCTTGGTCTACAAGCGCAATCGCATCACCATTGTCGAATGTCGTTCGTTGAAAGGGAGGGAATCTCCATGGAGCTAGACAGACAATGGCCGTTCCCGTTCAGGTGATTGCTTGATGCCGTGGTCGTGTTAAGCCGATCGGCTTGTTTCCTGGGTACACAGCGGTTGCCAGGCTCGAGGCCACTAACACATCGGCAGCTTGGCTCTTGGCACCACGTCTTGCCATCTGTGTCTTTGCCTTGTTCCAGCAGTGATTGACTTGGACACCGTCCGCCTGTCACAGCTCGCCAGCTGTTCGCCGGCCTCAGACAGCCGATGTCGCCCATGGATCCTTGGAGGGGGGYGAGGTTACAGGGCACGGCATGGACGACCCAGAGGTCCAAGTGCCGTAACGTCTTTTTGTTAGTGCAGTCATAGTTGGCGGAAGGGCCCCATTCGCGGTGCCGGTGCCTTGAATCGGGGTCCACCCCGACCGAACCTTAACACTCGGCGCCAAACTGGGACTGCAGGGCAGCGGCGAGGCCCTTGATTCACTTGCACTCCGCCTTGGGACTGAGGCAGGCAGATGGAGTTCCGGTTCCCGTCCTTCAAAAGCACACGACGTCCACTCTTCCACTTTCCATTTTCACTTTCTACCCAAGTCATCCTCGACAGCAGCAACCACCACAACCGACCCAACTTGGACTTCGTTGTACACTCAATCCATTTTCCAATCCGGGTCTGTTGATCTGAGGGAGGAAACGACAAGCACTCGACTCCCACCCACTTCGGGCTCTACTTGAGCTGCTCCGAGGTCCATCCGCATCTCTTGCGACAACTCAACCACTACGATCCATTCGCGTCTCACTGCTTCTCGGTGGCCAGATCATCTTGTGTATTCTTTCAGAATTCTTTCGGCTTGACCTTCCAGCAATTCTACGCCGTACGCCATCTCAGCGTCCGACGTAAATACTAGATCGACTTCAACTCTCCATCTCTTTTCCATCTTCGATACCCGGTATTCAAACACACAGCAACCGCCAAAATGGCCGAAGCAGAGAACTACGAGGACGACCTCTTCGACGATCTGTACGTTATCTCTGTTTCCCTGGTGACACCAAATCTGAACGTGATCTGACACTTGCTACTAGGTACAACGACGACGACGCTCCTGCTGCCTCGAAGCCAGCCGCTGCACCAGCATCTGCCCCAGCCCCAGCTCAGACTTCGGCTACTGAGCAGCCTTCTCAACAACATCAGCAACAACAGCAACAGCAAGAGCAGCAGCAACAAGCTGCCGCCGCCCAGCAGTCGGCTGCTGACAACTACGGAACATCCAACGATTACAGCCAACAAGGCTATTACAATGGAGGCGACGGACAATACGGCAACGATGAGGAAGAAGACGAAGACGAAGACGATATTGATTTCAACCTCGGAAACGGCCCGTCGACCACTGTTGCTCGCCACGACGATGACAACCAAAATAACAACAACAACAGCCAGTCTCAGTCGCAATATCATGCTCCCCCACCACAGCAGGCCCAACACAAGGGCCCTAATGCCAAGGAAGATGGGTAAGTCACCTCCCCTTGATGCTATTCGTGACACACGTACATGCTCGTAACCCCCCAACCCCCCTATAACCCCTACCTTTATCCTCGATTTTTGCCCGATGCAGCTGCAGCCCCACCCAAGCTCTCCTACATGACGAGATGAACATCCACTCGAAACCCGCTCAGGACGTGACGTCCTAGAACTTGGTCTGGTTGGGAACGGAAGGTTTGGGCGGCGCAAGGACTTGATGAGCAGAGTAGAGTCTTGGCACCAGACACTCTGAGTCACTCTGGGCGAATATGGGTGAACCATACCGTATGGATCCTCCAGGGGCTACAAGACCCCAAGTGATCAAGAGCAGGAAAGGGTCGCTATCCGCTATGGACGTGGTCATGGAATCGGGAGAGAAGAGGCTGGAAGCCGTGGACTTGTCCAGGGTCACGCCAAGGATCAAGCTTCGACGTCAAATGGTCCCGGAGTACGCTCCTGTCTGTACTACAAGAATGGCGGATGGCCTTGCGGAGGTAATCTTAATAGGGCGTGAGGGAACCGGCTTCCTTCTGCCAGGAGGGTCGATGAGCCTGCAGCCAGAGCAAGATTAGCAGCGAGAAGGGCAGCACCCAGAACAGATACAGACAGTACCTAGCTTGACGGTAGCAAAAACGCTCGAGACAGCGAAATTCGAAGAAAGATTCCGGCAAACCCAGAGACCACTTGGAAAGTGGAACATTGCTGCGCTGCTGCATCTTCTGTTCACTCTGGGAACTGCCGTAGCATACCCTCACCCTGGCCCCTTTCCGTCAAGTCAACTCGGTATTCGGCACATCGGACAGCAGTCGTCTCGTCACCCTTGAGAACATCGCGGAGACGGCTTCAGACTTCACATTCGCCAAATGACAACTATCATATCGCCTTGGGTCGCTGGGCTCCGTCAACTTGCAAAGCCAACGGGAGAATCACATCCATTGCCACACGCCACAGTCAAACACCAGACCCAGTATAAACAAGCTGAAGGATAGTTCTTAGGAATTTGATGGTGGAGCCCATGCTATATCAAGGATGACGGTAGACGGTCATTGGGGTCATATTAGAGGTCTGGGATAGACATTACCTGAGGCTGCTGAAGTCCTGGCGCAATGACTGGGCAAATGGGCTTGCTTTCCCAGTTCACGCTACATGCACGCGCATCTCCAAACAACGGCTACAAACATGCTTCCGCATCATACTAGCTGGTAGCTCTTGGGTTCGCTCGTAGCCATTTGCGGATTCGCTCAAGCTTTGGGTGCTTGAGGGGTTGAGGGGTTGGGGCTGTTTGCTTGATCACTGCACAATCAACTCGCTCACAATGTCCTTCTTACACCTGCGCTTTGTCTACACAAACCCACACATTCCTCAACAGCCTTCATGTTACGCTTACTCGTATCCAGGCACCATAGATTGCTTAAAAGATGAAGTTAACTAACATACTGCGCGTGCGCTTGTGTCTATAGGAAGATGTTCATTGGTGGCTTGAACTGGGAAACTACAGATCGTAAGCACTGCCATGTTCCTCCTCTTTCCCTCATGGTTATCGTTGTTCCTCTTAAGGGCACTATATACCATACGTTCTTCATGGCAGTTATACTGATACCGGTCTCGTGACTTTTAGAATCACTGAGAGATTACTTCTCGCAATTCGGCGAAGTTGTGGAATGCACCGTGATGAGAGATGGCGCCACCGGCCGCTCGCGTGGCTTCGGATTCCTTACCTTCAAGGATCCCAAGACTGTCAACATTGTTATGGTCAAGGAACACTATCTTGATGGCAAAATCGTGAGTTGTTCCACCATACCTCGTCTAACTCGCTATATATTTGGCTTCTAACAATCTTCCTCCAGATCGACCCAAAACGCGCTATTCCCCGCGATGAGCAGGAGAAGACCTCTAAGATCTTCGTTGGTGGCGTGTCCCAGGAGACCACCGACCATGAGTTCCGCGAGTACTTCGCCCAGTTCGGCCGTGTCGTCGACGCCACTCTCATGATGGACAAGGACACTGGCCGCCCCCGTGGTTTTGGCTTCGTTACTTTCGAATCCGAAGCCGGCGTTGAGGCCTGCCTCTCTGCCAATCTTGAGATCCACGGTAAGCCCATCGAAGTCAAGAAAGCTCAACCCCGCGGCAACTTGCGCGAGGAGGCCGAAGAAGCTGCTAGACGCGGCGGCGGTAAGTTCGGTCAGCGTCGCAACGGTCAGCAAGGCGGCGGCATGGACGACGGCTCCGGCCAAGGCGGCATGAGTGCCATGGGCGGCATGGGCGGCGCCGGCACCGCCGGTATGACACCCCAACTCATGGCCCAGTATCTCCAGCGGATGCAGCAGGCCTTCCAGATGATGCAGCAACAGATGGCCATGAACAGGGGCATGCAAAATCCGATGGTCCAGATGATGCAGATGCAGCAGATGCAACAGATGCAACAGCAGATGATGGCCGCTCAGCAGGCTCACGCCGCTGCTCAGGCCGGTGCAGGACAGCAAGGCAGCGGTGGCCGCGCTGGTAGTGTCGGCGCGGGTCAGGGGCCTAATGCGCAGAACCCCCAGGCGATGGCCGCGGCCATGGGCATGAGCCCGGCCATGATGCAGCAGATGATGGGCGGCGCTGGCGGTCCTGGAGCCGGCGGTGCTGACGGCGGTGCCGCTGGTCCTAAGGGGGGATTCAGCGGCTTCGACGGACAGCAGGGCTTCGACGGTCAGCAGCGCGGTCCCGGCGGCGGTAACCGCGGTCCTCGCAATGATCCCGCTGGTACCGGCTACGGCGGCGGCATGCCCGGTGCTGGAGCAGGCTACAACATGGGCGCCACTAGCTGGGAGGGCATGTACGACGACGTCCCGCAGCCGATGATGGGCGGTCCCGGTTTCGGTCCTGGCATG
Organism: Neurospora terricola FGSC 1889; assembly: GCA_009805285.1. Taxonomy (NCBI): domain Eukaryota; kingdom Fungi; phylum Ascomycota; class Sordariomycetes; order Sordariales; family Sordariaceae; genus Neurospora; species Neurospora terricola. Next base: position 159 of record RANZ01000286.1, on the reverse strand, counting down.
GGCGGTATGGGTATGGGTATGGGCGGCGGCATGGGCGGTGGCGGCGGCGGCGGTGGAGGACGTGGTGGCTTCCACAAGAGCCGTGGCCACCACCACGGCGGCGGCGGCGGTGGCGGTGGTGGTCATCAGCAGGGCGGCCATCAGGGCTCGCACTCCCCC
>RANZ01000285.1:0-48151 GCA_009805285.1 Neurospora terricola FGSC 1889 | reverse complement strand
GCTCCGGCCGTCGCCGTTGATGGACGGGTTGGGCGACGCGCTCTGGACCCGTCGTGAAACCGAGGTGGTGCTGACCTTGGTGAGAGAGGCGCGGGCGGAGGAGAAGGTAGAGGTGGTGTGGCTGGTTCCGTTGAGTCTGGATGTCGACGAGGCGCGCGACAGCGATGACCCCGCCCCCGCGGTCCGGACGTTGGAGTGTTGTGAGGAACCGGTGATGGGTATGCTCGAGGAGGATGTCGACGCTTTGAGTTTGGGGCGCTCGACGGTCTCGCGGACGGTGCGGATCTCGGTCTTGATTTTGAACTTGGATTTTTGGTTGAAAATGCTCATGTTTCTTGTCTTTTCCGCCTCCCGGTCGTTCGGTCGTTTCGCTTTGCGTGGCCGGCTGTTGATTTTACCTTGACAGTAATATGGGTTACTGATAACAGAGAAAAGAGAGACAAGAAGTGGACGACGACGATGACGACGAAGAAGAGGGGCGCAAGGCGTAGAGAGAGACTAATCGAGCTGTACGGCGTAGCTAGGTAGGGTATCGGTACGGTTTTTTGGACTTTGTGATAAGGCAGACGACGGAAGTGGGTTCGAAGATCGAGCTTCAGTTTCGTGGAGCAGGCTCAGCAGAGAAAAAGATAGTATGGATTGGGGTCTCTTCGCTTCGGGAGGCCTGCGCCGAGAAAAGGCGCGGCGCGACGGAAAGGTGGACTCGCCCCGTTCTTAGTTCGGTGGAATTGTTCGGTGGGTATCCCGCTCGGCGGAATCTAGTAACGAAATGCCTTTGCGTCTCTTGGTCCAAATTCGGGGGGCAGGGAGTGGGTAGGGTGTTTTGGTGTGTAAGTCCTCGCTCGCTATCTCTGTATTTGTTGTAGATGATATGTCCGGACGGATCGAAAGGCTGAAAGACGCAATGGGCGCTCGGCGACAGTTGAACCAAATCTATTGGGTATATGGCATAGCAAGGCTGGGGGACGTGCAAAGATGTATCTTCCTGCAGGTGGTGATCTCCAAGGTGAAGAAAAGGGCAGAAAAGTGGATAAGGTGACAGACAAGAACAGACAGACAAAAAAAGATGAGGAAAGTCAAATGCAGATTCCATCCACCATGCCGGGCTTTCCACTTCTTCCACTGTCGCTGCACAACGGAACCCCAACACTGCCTGCACGGGCTAGCAGAATTGCCTGGACTCCCCAAGACTCCCAGGCGGGTGCGACCTTGCGACCCTGACCTTCCAGTCGGCGTCCAATCCCGCTGCTTGTTGAGCGCTGGAACACGGCGTGAGGCGATTTGACAGCTGCAATATCTCGCCGCATGGCCAATCGTGTAGGCTGCAGCAGCTGCTGCCAGTCATTCTCTTTCTCCAGGCTTCCAGCTCTCGCTTGGCGCGCCGCTGGGTGGCGCGACGTCGATTTTTCAGATCCGTGATCATGTGACTCTCTTTGGGATTTCCTGCACAGACCAACCTTCGCTGTTCCCGTCATTCCGTTCACCGAGGTGAGACGGCGGGTCCGGGTCCTTCTCAGCCCTCACCGACGGTGAACTGTTCAATCCAGGCCAAGCCGGCGTTAGAACACCACCTTCTCTAACTCGTATTGGTCGGGATGATGATAGATCGGGAAACGGTATGGTGAAAGGCATGTCATTAGTTTCTATGGAGGTCTCAAAGGTGAATGGGCAAGAGCCTCTAACTAGGGAAGTAACTGAAACATTCACCTTCCCGCCATTCTGTGCTGCCAGTGTTGATGTTGCATGCTGTTCGCTGAGATAAATTGTGCAGATGTGTGAAATCCGACATTCCTCACCCTTTCCACGTTTTCCTCGTGGATCTAGTAACTAGAGTCTAGATGATGGGCCTGTCGTTGTCTGTATAGGTAGGGACGGGCAATAGGTCCCGCACTTATGAGGCAGCAAGGTTGACAGCGGGAGGTTATTTCAACGTCGCCTTACAGTCCAGCCTTATAAGCCGCGCTCGAAACCTTGATGTCCACACCCAGACATGGCCATCACACAACCTGCCCCACGGAAGCACTCTTGATATCGGCCCGCTACCGAAATCCTACATACCGTTTGACCTCTCGTCATCACATGTACGCTCTACGGAGGGAAAGAGAATAAAACGGTTCAGGTTGATCGATGATCACTATCGACAATCACAACCGTGCTGCCGATTGTGCCGTGGCCGACAGCGGCCATTCGGGGTCCGTCTTGGCAATGGCATTATCAAAGCTGGCAACGCACGATGGTGGGCCAAAAACATGATGCAAAGTGGGTTGGAGGCTCACCATTGTGTGGTGATGAAGCTCGATGATATTCGATGGCTTCAAGTTTTCCAGGGTCTTGGGCTTCCATGTTTTGTTTGTTTGATGATGCGCGGGAACGCCCACTGGACGAGGTTGCATTGATTGTGGCCCCGCCTTACAGTGTCCAGACCGCGCCAAGCCTTGACCCACAAGCCGGTAGTCCCACTCTTTGTGACGTCATGGGCTGCGATCTCATGTGCTGGATTCTTGAACATAATCAAAGTCGCGTTTGTAACCGCGCACGGAATTGGTCTCCTTTTTGTGCTCAATGTTGGCCAATGGCCCAATGGCCCAATGCCCTAGCGAGCTCGTTCATATCGGAAGTTACGTCAAGCAAACTCGTGATATCTAGCACATTCTGTCACGGGTTGGGCGAGGAGAGGCTTTGACACTTGGAGGGAGTTCACGCCATCCCGATCAGAGGGGCCGATGGATGATGGACATGAATGTCAGTTAGTGCGGCGGCCCACCGAGTGCTCCAGACGAGATGGAGGTGACCCTGACACCCACATGGTGCGGGTCTCCATGCCGGTGCCAGGCAGCTCACTCAAATTTGTTTTGTTTCTCACTGCGGAAAGCGTGGACGTTGGTGGAGGATGAATGGGATCGATGCCCTGTGCAATCACTTCCTCCCAGCAGGGCTGGGGATGGGGGATGGAAGCCAGCTTAAGTGCTGCCCTGGCTGCCCTGTTGAGGCAGACCCGAGCATTGTATCACCAAGATGGCTGGCCACCGCAGCAGTAAACACAAACGCAAGCGGGTGGCCTGATATTTTCGAGAGTGACAAAGAGGCACCTAGAGCATCTTGAGGCCGCCTGAACTGCCGTTTAATTAGCATAAGGGACTGATTCACACTGCCGACGTCGCGCAAGTGCTCCGTTTGTGTGCATTTCGGTGCAGCCACGGGGTGTGCCAGCCCCTCACCTGAAGGTCTTTGTTTCAAGACGAACCAGAAAAAGACCATTTCGAGATTTCGGAGAGGGTTGAATGGTGTGACGCACGTATTGAATCGTCAAGCTTCCATGCTTGGCCTGGTCTGCTCACACGGCTCATACCCCCTGGCCGCCCAATTGGCGTCAAGACCCCCGTTCGATATCTCAACCGATCGTCACAGTTACCACCCGAGTCCCAACTTTTCCATGGAGTGTCCCTTGAGCTTCACCCTTGTCTGGCAGACAGCTCCGTGAAGGGGACCGAGTGGATAATCAACTGGCATGTTCACTAGCCCTTCTGGGAAGTACATAGTAGGTAAATGCGTGTTCCAAATAGAAAGTACCAGGGAGACTGGGCGAGATTGGAGAGCAAAAGTGAAAAAAGGGAGAGAGCATTGGCATCGTCACTCACCTCAGATTCCCTGCTTTTTTCTTCTGAGATTTCTTCTGTACCCCTGCCTTCACATGTAGCCAGACCCCCTTGCTTCCTACCCTCTTGCCTTACCTACCCCCCGGAAACAGGTCTGGGCTTTCTGCTTCCTCAAAGGCTGTCCAACCCCGATGTCTTGCGTGCCTTCCCTATGACGCATGCCACCCCTCCGTGCACGAAGGTTGCTCCCACGTCACTCAAGAAACAGAACCTGGCGTCAAGCATCAAGCAAGCTGCCCTCCCGGAAACGCACACACTCCCCGAACTGTGAACGGTCAAGTCGGCTTTTGGTCCCTTCCTGCTATAAACCGACTTATACCACCCACCCCGTCTCCATTTCAACCCTTCACCTACATCGATCTCGACTTGGACCTATTTTCCATTAATTTCTTCCTCAGTACCAAAACAACAACAATACGATACCCGATACCCAATACCCGATACCCCCCGCACTCGTCCGCGTCTAATCGTCGTTTGCTTTTCCAAGTTGAGGAACGATATTCGAATAGTCCAGCATCCTACCCGCTTCACCTCACGATTTTCCATTTTTCAGTTTTCCTGTGATACCCGGCAACCATACCAACAGACACCCTAATACCTTTGCGCGTCCTTTGATTTCAGCCTTTTAGTCAGTCAAGATGGCGAACGTCAACCGACCGGTTGATGCCAAGCAGAAGGAGGCCGATGTCAACCGCAAACTTCAGCTCTACGGAATCGCCAGCGCTTTCCAGAACGGCAAGGTTCCTTCGGTATGGAACACCCACCGCTAAATGCAGTCGCAGTTGGGGGGTATAGGCCATGCTGACTGTTTTCATGTAGAACGACCAAATCGATGTTGCGTTGAACAGCTTCCTCCAGTCCAGGGCGCTCGCAAACCCATCCAAGAAGCTCTCCACAGAGGGGCAGCAGGTCGTTGCMGATTTCAGGGAGGTTGTGAGACAGGCCAAGAATCTCCTGCTCTCCAAGAATGACGGAAACCTTCTCCAGGATTTCATTTGGCAGACACAGCAGTTCGACCCCAAGGCTGTCAGCGTCCCTGGTGCTCCTGTGAATAAGGAACAGGCCCAGCAGCATGGCAACCAGGCTCTCGAGGGATTGCGCACTTTGGGCACTCTCATTATCACCAACGGCCAGTTCCGCAAGCTGCGTAAGTTGACTGCCTATTGTTATAGACATTTGTTCGATCAAAATGCTAACAATTACCAGTCAAGGATGCTACTGTTTTGCTCCGTGATATCGCGGGCGATGCTGCTACGAATGCCGCCGCCCGCGTGAGGCCTTCCCAGGAGGATCTCCAGCAGATTGACGCGCCCGCCCCCGATAACACTTGGTACGAGAAGCCTGAGCTTTCCCGCGATCAGATGAAGAGCAAGTTCAACGACTTCTACAAGGGAAACCCCAAGGAGGACGCCAAGCATGTTATGGGCGAGGCCACCTCTGCTGCTCACCCTGATGGATCGGCTAACCCCAGAGATTTGGCCAACACCGCTGCTCATGATGGTCGCACTGGCGCCTCGTCCGGAATCGACGCTCAGAAGGGTATCTCCGCTGCTGCCAACACCGCTGAGCGCAAGCTTGACCAGAACCTGGATGACGAGACCAGGGAGAAGGCCAAGAACAAGAAGGAGGAGTACAAGGCCCGTACGAGGGAGTATTTCAAGAAGAAGGTTCCCCAGGAGCGTCGCGAGCAGACGATCTGGCGCTTGAAGGTATGTCAAATCCGAGCATTTAAAGAGTTTGGCTGGCAAGTTGCTAACATTATCTGCAGAAAATGGTGGTGGAATGCCAGCAGCACCCCGATTACCAGCGTGCGATCACCACTTTGCTCAACCTCGCCGAGGAGTATGGTAGCCACGCCAACAGACTTGCTCAGGGAGGGACTGGTACTGTGAAGGACACCCGTACCGCTTTGGCCCAGGCCGAGGGTGATCTCAAGACTCTTATCGAGCGCTTTGCCAACGGCACTTCCACCGACGATCTCTGGGCTTCCATCCACACCATCTATGAGGATGCCGACAGAGATCCCGAGTTGAAGAACTGGTTCAAGGCTATGAACAGCTACATCCGCCGCTGCCTCCAGGAGGAGGGCTACATTCTCGATGATGCTTCCAACGAGGAGTGGAACCGCCTCTACGACCAAGGCAACTACCTTCTCCGCAACAAGTATCGTGCCCACACCGACCGCATTGTCGATGAGCTCAAGTTCTTGGCCGATCAGTTCGACCAGGATCCCCAAAACAAGAGCTTTGCGGCTTCCCTGAACAAGTTGTTCACTGACCTTGGCCACGATGAGAACGGCAAGCCTACCTTCAAGCCCCATCTCATCAAGGATCTGACCGACGTGGTCATTCCCGCCATGTTCGAGAATGTCGCTTACATTCCGGTACCCCGTATCGAGTACTCTGATCACCAGATCGACGCTGTAATCGAGAACCTTGTCCTTGAGAGCGACAACTTCATGCCCAATGTCCTCGAAGTTGCTAGTGAAAACTACATGCGCTTTGGTCGCAAGAAGATCGCCAACAAGAACAAGATGTCCGTTGACGTCAAGGTTGCCGGTATCCAGATGGATCTGCGCGATGTGAGCTACTACATCAAGCGGAAGCAGGGCTTCCCATCGCTCAGCGACACTGGTATTGCCAACATTTTGCTTGAAGGCGACGGTTTCACCTTCCGTATGAAGATGTCTTCCGCCGATGCTAAGGACAGGCAGAACTTCTTCAAAATCGACAAGGTGGATGTTGATGTCAAGCACTTTCGTATCAAGTTGATCAAGTCCAACCACAAGCTGCTTTTCAACCTCTTCAAGCCCATCATGCTCAAGGTTCTCCGCCCCGGTCTCCAGAAGGCTCTTGAGAAGGCCATTCGTGACCAGGCTGCCAGACTTGACAGCATCCTGTACGAGATCAAGCAGGAGGCTGACAGGGCTCTTGACGAGGCTCGCGAAGATCCCGAGAAGACTCCCAACATTTACAAACGCTACGTCACAGCGGCACAGAAGAAGGTCCTCCAGGGCAAGCAGAAGGCCCAGGGCGTTGTTTCTGACAAGAAGATCAACTATGCTGTTACTAAGGAGGACAGCATCTTCCCCCACATCAGCCTTCCCGGCGGAATCAGCTCCAAGGCCACGGAGTACAAGGAGCTCGCTCGCAAGGGCGACAAGTGGGAGAGCCCCGTCTTCTCGATTGGTTCTGCTGGAAAGAGCCACGATATCCCTCCCGCCCCGCGTGTTGTCCGCAAGCCGCACTCTGCCACTAGCACTAATGGTGCAGCCCACGGCACTGGCAACGGCCACGCGCTCCACGGCGGTCCTGGCATGAACGTCGGCAACGGTGGCCTGAACGTTCCCGGTGGCGGCTACCTTCCTAGCGATCCCAATGTGAGCGGCCATGGAATGAAGACTGTCGGCAGTGCCCCTAACGGCCGCGTTGCTGTCGGTGTCTAAAGACATGACGAGATGACGTTTCCTTGGAATGAACCTGGAAAGCTGGCTTTGCAAAACTAATGATTGAATGCTGAATACGGAAAGGAGGAGTACTGAAAGGTACATGATTTATACCCATTGCAGTCTAATTGTAGGAGGAAGAAAGTCAAAAAATACCCAAGGAGGGAGGAAAAGGAAGGGATACCCAGAGACTGCGTAATAGGGTTCGATTGGCTTTACTGAGCACCTAATTTTCCTTTGTAATATTTCAGTAACGGTTTCTTAACACCACACTCCCTACGAAACTCCAGTAAAAGGAAGATAGTCGGTTAATTCTACTTGTTATAAAAGCTTGATCACTCCTGGTGCACTCGTGATGGGCGGTCGTTGTGCTCGTGTAAGTGGTAGTGCAATGACTAGAGGGTTAGGGTTAGACTAGTCATCGTGCTGGTGCCAAGTTTTAAGTGCGATGCTGTAGCCTGCCAGCCCCTGTAACCCGCAGCGCGTCATAGTTAACTCTGCTCCAGGCAACAACGACAATGAAATGAGAGAAAGAGTCGACATATTGGATTTTATACCTGGGCAATGCTAGACGGTTCTAGTTGATTGATCTTCATAACTTCTCTCTATTTCCGCAAGCTTTGGAACTTGGATTTTGTTGGAAAGTCGTGACCTCATTGTGATGATTCAGGACACCCGGACATCGCTGGATCACCTCGAAAACACAACCGACTGAGATAGCCAGTGTTGAAAAGCCATTGCATGGTGACACCTTCACAATGAATACCAACAGACGATCCAGATCACCAGATGAGGAGGCATTGGAAGAAGACCAACACCAGTACGGGGCTGGTACTCTAAGCCTAGAAGAACTAGACGAGCAGTGAGTTCCCAGCACCACTCAAGCCCACTACTCTGCCCAGTCTACTCATCGAACAATACAGCTTCCCAAACAGACCACGCAACCATTCCAAAACCTTCCCATTCTCCGACCTCTTCCGAACCCTCTTCAACCCTCTCATCGACTGCAAACCCTCAACCTCCGGCACCGTGCGCGGACCCAAACCCGGACGAGGCGGCCACTTCTCCAAAGTCTCCTACCATGAACAGCGTCGCCACATCATCGAGCGCTTCATGTCGCGCTGGCGCGCCGAAGTCGGCAACGACTTCTACCCAGCCATGCGCCTGATCCTGCCGGACAAGGACCGCGACCGCGGCGTTTATGGGTTGAAAGAGAATAGCATCGGCAAGCTGCTGGTCAAAGTCATGAAGATTGATCGGAACTCTGAGGATGGGTATAACCTCATGCACTGGAAGCTTCCCGGGCGACAGGGTGGGATTGGTCGGTCCATGGGCGACTTTGCGGGGCGCTGTTTTGAAGCGGTTAGCAAGCGCGCCATGCGCAGCGAGCCGGGCAAGTTGACGATGGCAGATGTTAATGTCTTGTTGGATCGATTGGCGGGGGCCAGCGGGGAGGCGGAGCAGTTACCTATCTTCGAGGAGTTTTATCGGAGCACGAATGCGGAGGAGGTGATGTGGTTGGTGAGGATCATATTGAAGGATATGAAGGTTGGCGCGACGGAGAGGACTTTTCTGAATCTGTGGCATCCGGATGCCGAGGCGCTGTTCAGTGTTTCGTCGAGCTTGAGGAGGGTGTGCTGGGAGCTGTATGACCCGGAGTTTAGGCTGGAACAGCAGGAGACGGGGATTAAGTTGATGCAGTGTTTTCAGCCGCAGCTGGCGCAGTTTCAGATGACGACGACGTGGGAGAAGTTGGTGAAGAATTTGGGGGTGACGGAGGAGAACCAGGAGTTTTGGATCGAGGAGAAGCTGGATGGGGAGAGGATGCAGATGCATATGATGGAGGATGATACCGTGCCGGGAGGGTTTCGGTTTGCTTTTTGGTCGAGGAAGGCGAAGGATTACACTTATCTCTATGGTGAGAGCTTGGGGGATGAGCAGTCCGCGCTTACACGGCACTTGCACAAGGCCTTCGACGACGGCGTGCGGAATTTGATTCTTGACGGAGAGATGATTACCTGGGATATTGATATCGACAAGATGGTGCCCTTTGGAACGCTCAAGACGGCCGCGCTGGAGCAGCAGAAGAACCCGTCTAAAGCCGGTCCTCGCCCCCTCTACCGTGTCTTCGACATCCTGCTCCTAAACGACAAGCCTCTGACTGAGTACACCCTTAACGACCGGCGGAGAGCCCTTGAACGCGCCGTCGTTGGTGTCCATCGCCGTTTGGAGATTCTTCCCTTTGAGCGAGCCACCTCCCCAGACGCCATCGAGCCGCTTCTACGACGAGTCGTGGCCGAAGCATCAGAGGGTCTTGTCCTCAAAAACCCGCGCTCTCGCTATTCACTCAACAGCCGCAACAATGACTGGATTAAAGTCAAGCCCGACTACATGTCCGAGTTCGGCGAGTCGCTCGACTGCGTCGTGGTAGGCGGATACTTCGGCTCCGGCCGACGCGGCGGCACACTCTCCTCCTTCCTGTGCGGTCTGCGCGTGTCCCAGAACTTGATCAAAAGCGGCAACGCCAGCGCCGAGAAGTGTCTCTCCTTCTTCAAAGTCGGCGGCGGCTTCAAAGCCGAGGACTACGCCGAGATCCGGCACCACACCGAAGGGAAATGGCACGACTGGGACCCTGCTAGTCCACCAACAGAATACATCGAGCTCGGCGGCGGCGACCGGTTGCAGTACGAGAAGCCAGACGTGTGGATCCGACCGAGCGACTCGGTCGTCATCTCCGTCAAGGGCGCAAGCATCACCCAGTCGGACCAGTTCGCCATGGGCTGGACGCTTCGGTTCCCGCGGTTCCGCAAGCTGCGGCTGGATCGCGCGTGGGACTCGGCGCTGGACATGGATGAGTTTGAAGTTTTAAGGTCCAAGATCAAGGACCAGGAAAAGGAGCGCAAAAAAATGGAGATGGAGAATCGCAAGCGGAAACCGGCGACCAAGCGCCCGAGGAAGGATCTGGTCATTGCCGGCATGTCTGATCCTTCGTCGTCTTCTGCTGCTACACCCGTCATCGCCCCGAGAGAAACAAGAGAGGCAAGCACCCGCTTGTTCAAAGACTTGGACTTTTGCGTTCTTTCGGAGTCTCTTAAACCAAACAAGATGGGTAAACCAGCTCTGGAGAAACTGATCAAAGACCATGGCGGCCGCATCCATCAGCAGGTGATGGACCGCTCTGGCCAGGGGAAGATAATCATCCCCATAGCAGATAAGAACGTGGTTAAAGTGGCTAGTCTGAGGAAGGCCAACCCGGAGATGGATATCGTAAGGCCTAAATGGATCTTTGACTGTCTCGCGCAGCCAATGCCACAAAAGGAAAAGGGCTATCTCCTCCCCTTTGAACCCACCCACCTCTTCCACCCCGGCAGCGAACAAACAGCAGAAGAAGCGGAACAGGCAGCGGATAAATTTGGAGATAGCTATGCCCGGGACTTGGCTGACATAAATGAGTTGAAGGTGATTATGGAGGGGATGGAGTCTGATGACTATGGTTCTGATTCCGATTGGGATTCGGATGCTGGGTCGAAGAATAAAGGGGCAGAGGGCGGGTTCGATATGAACCACTTCCTAGATCACTTGGAAGAACAGGGGATTTCACTGGATGAGCTACGGTCGTTTATGTTCCGGAGGTGTCGGGTTTTCTTTGCTTTAGCTGGCAATGGAGACAACGCAGTCTGTGAAAGCAAAGCTCTGAAACTAAAGAACTATATACGGTTTGGGAACGGGACGGTTTCAGACGAGCTGGAGACGGCGACGCATGTGGTTGTTGTCACCCCTTCTTCTGGTTCTGGGACAGGAGAGGGGAGTAAGAATGCAAAGACGGAGGAGAGAGAGATGGCGGCGGAGATAAGGTATAAGATTAGCTTGGGAGAGATGGGGAGTCCGGTGCCGAGGATTGTGAAGGGGGAATGGGTGAAGGAGTCGTGGAAGGAGGGGACGGTGGTTGATGAGGAGGGGTATGTGGCTGGGTGAACTCGATGTCTACTGTGTAGGTGGTATTTAAGGTTGTGTTTATGTGATGTTGGTGTTGGGAGGGCAACGGATGGTTCTGTTTTCAGGTTCCTGCTGTTATAATGTTAATTTGACGCCAGAAAGGGGCGTCTGGCGACTGCCAATGGTTTTGTTGATATGGCATGATATTTCCCCGTGGAAACAAACCTTTCTCTGTTCTCCTTTGCAAGTCACCGCGTTTAAGATAACTGCTCATTGAAGGCTGTTTGGGATCGTTTTGACTGCTTTGTTTTCCTGCTCAGAAGACGTCTCGACTTCACCTTCCTGAACTTGGGTATTAATCGTCCACCTTGAACGACAATATCCCTTTTGTCTTTTGCGTACAAGGTTGTCTGGTTGTCTACATCCTTCTTTTGACCCACTTTTTCTTGACGACAGAGGATCACCGCCGTTATATTCTTTTTGCCCACCTTATTCTTCCCTTTATGATAACCCGCCTTCCAACTTCTCATGATATTGTATACACTGCAGCATCATTGTCCGCATGGCCATCCACACTTGACTGAAGATTGTCTGGATGTACCTAGCGAGTGCTTGATTTTCTACTCTTTATCACTATGTTCCAGTGAATTGACTTTGATCAATTTACATGGATCTAGGAGCTCAATGTATTTTTTCATCCCTTGAATTTGGTTCTGGACTATAGTCAAAGTGGGGAAGTGCAAGTTAAGCTGGCAGTACGTACCTAGGTACTCATCCGTCCGAACTTTTAATAGCCCATGGTATTTTTGGCGGGTAGGGAAAGTTTGGTAACGATCGGACTCAAGGGGATACGAAGTGAAATTCTGACAGATAGATGCAATGAAATGTTTTCCCAAAGTAGCTTAGAACTATCACCGAGTGTCTCCGGGTTATGTATTTGGTGTTCATAGCACGCCCGCGTGGAATGGTTGAGCTAAGAGTGGCATCTCTAAAGATCTGAGCTGTTGGTAATTTTCAGGACTGGAAATTCTTAGTGGGGGTTTTCCGGGCATGTAACAAGAGAAATATCTATGTTTGGAGTTTAGGTTCATGTTCGGGTTAATGATTATGAAGGTTGGCCAGAAATGTGTGTATGTACTTCATATGTTGTTCGTGTGGGTTGGTTTGTCGTCTTCAACAAGAGGAGTCCTCAGCGCACCGTGCTGGCAACTAGCACATAGGACTATGTTCTTGGGCATATTCATATAGAATTTCTCGGTCTACCATATTCAGGCAAGTCGAAATTACTCGCCAAGTAGTTTGGTTCTATATTGGGGTGACAGGAGCAAAAAGCTGGGCATCTACCCAGATTCTGACATCGGACGGACACTCGAAATTTTCGAAATCTTATACTTGAAACTTTCAAGAACAACGAACATCAATGGAATTGGCATGCCTAAGAGAAGTAATGAAGCACGATTTGGGTTTGTTGATGCTGGTTTTCCCTGCTGGTATAAGGAACAAGGTCTTGGGCGCAGGGTTGCTTGGGGTATATCGGTCCGCGAGGATTCCTCAAATCAAACACTTCTTGCACCAATACCTCTGAAGATGTTGAGAATAAAGAATAAAGGAACACCAAAAGTGGCTTAATGACAAAGAGCTTGACTATGTGGTTGATACTTGTGCCAGCGGTTATAATGGAAGCTGCTGCGAGTCCGAAGAATAATGCCACGATGTGATGCTGTGGCCGGATTCCTGTACCAGTTATGTTGTACGTATGGGAATCATTCTTGAAGATCACGTTTAGGCAGTCTTGCTTCAGGATTCCAGTAAGTGTCTAGATCCTGACTGTCACTAGTCAAGACCGAGATTCGGCTGGCGCCCATGCTGTCCTGGCCAGCAAGAACCAGGCCGAGGGCCAGGCGACAGTGTATTCGGTCTCCATGTAAACAAACCCCCTGAATCATCTCTCACTTTACTTTCAACATCATAGCACCGGCCCGGTATCTTTACCTCTACTTACCGCCCCACGGCGCGAGGTACCTTCCAATCTGTCTCCTCGCGCAGACCCTTTTTGCTGCCAAGGTTAACCTATTGTAAACCTTATTCAATCGACTGTCCCTTTGCCGCACAATAGTAACGCCTTCACTGAAACCACCCCGCCCCCTTTTTGGTGTTTTTACACTGGAAACTCGACAATAAGTTCGTGCCTCTCCCAGATCCCCCCCCTCGACCTTTTAAGAGACTTCCTCAACCAACACCCGCATCCCACTCGCAACAATTGCTTTCTACCTTACCAGACTTGGACCAAACCATTCTGAACTTCTATCGTCTTCGGCATCTTGTCTTCTTCACAAAAAAAAGCTTAAAGCAACTACCTGCTACTACAACTTTCACGTAACTCGCCATACACCACATCCTCCCACCTTTCTCTCAACGTCACCATGGATCAGACTGCGTCTAAAAAATCGGCCACCATGGACAAGACTACCCTCAAGAAATGGCAAGTCCTATTAAATACGTATTTCCTTTCGCATCCGTGGCAAACAACCGTCCCTCGACGACGTGATATTTTCGTCTAGCGTCAACACCGCAATTATCCACTTCTCAAAACACTGGCAGTCACGCGCTCCTTTTCCTTCAATCACTCTCTTTCATCATGGAATATCCTAACCGACCTGGCATCTCACTAACTTATCACCTGATAGTATTCTCGCCATTGATCTTGGCAGCACCGCGCTCCGCGCCGCCTTCGTCGAGTGCGAAGCGCCCTACAATTACCATCCGATTCAAAACAGAGATGCACAAGCCAATAAAGACGCAGGCGCAACTGTCACCTGCATGGGCGACTTTCCTGTCTCTTGCTGCCCCCTCGACCCCAACGATCCCTTTGCCAGGMTCGGAGCCGACGCCGCCTCCGAGCCTGGCCACGTATCCGCCAAGTACCTGATGTACATCCTCGCCAACGTCGATGACTCGGTCATGGCCGATTACCCTCTCCCGACAGACCTTATGGCCCTTAAGGAGGATGCACAGCTCCGTGAAGACTGCCGAACCATCTTAGCCATGCTGTTTGGACGCCTGAGAGAGCGCGTGGACGACTACACCAAGAGAAAGGACATGTTTTTCGACGAAATCATCCTGACCATTCCCAGCCAGTGGGACGCACGTTTCGAGGCGGTTTACGAGTCTATCATCAAGGAGGCTTTCGCCTATGACAACGAGGAGGGCGAGAAAGTCGAGAAGGACGTCCACTTCTGCGGCGAGGCTGACGCGCTAGCGCGATATATCATTCTTCACGAGGAAAGGGAGCTCGAAGACTGGGAGGTTGTCCTCTTCCTCGACTTTGGAGGCCATTCCATGTCTTTTGCCACTATGGAACTGAAGAGGACCAAGAGCACTGGAGGCTCTGGTAACTCCAGCATGACCTTCCTGGAGCTGGATTCTGGCGGCTGCGCCGGTGGAAGCGAGATGTGGTCTCACCAAGTTGGCCTGTTGATTAGCGAAAAGCTTGAGGAGACCGAAGTGGCAGATGATGATGAAAGGAAGAAGTTCAAACTTCTTAGTGATTTCAACATCAAGAAGATTGGCTTTATGGATCAAATCAGGGCGGATGGTGTTCTCCCCCTTGTTTGCTGGGATGAACATGCTACCCTCACCACTATCAATCTACCACACGAGGAAATCAAGCGCTGCTTCGACACGGCGCTTGAGAGACCATTCGCAATGGCCAAAGAGCAGCTCAGGAAGTTGAAAGGCTATAGCGGAGACAAGAAGATCGGCGTGGTGGTAGCCGGAGGAACTCTCAAGAGCAACACAGCAAGGGAAGCAGTCTTCGCCGATTGCGATATTCCGGAAAACCGGATCAAGTATACAACTGAGATCGATGTCACTTGGCTTTCATCGTGCAACTGTCACGGCGCAGCATTGGCCCACGCGAAGAAGATGACGGTGGCCCAGTTTTTTGAGCAGGGCGCTGTGATTGCTCTCCAGCAGAAAGGTCCTGAACGCAACGCTGAGTGGGAGGGTTTCGCCTATCTCCTGGTCGGCAATGATAAGAAGTATGTGGCGAGCGTATATAACAGACACACCGGCGCGGAGTTCAAGCTGGTCTGCAACCCCAACTATGCTCAGGAGGTTACGGCAGACAAAAACAAGCAGGACAACGCCGGCGAAGCTGGAGCAAGTGCTGGTTCAGTCACAAACGCGCCAGACAACAGCGACTCGGACCCCAACACCAATGTCCTCATCCCGATCGGGGAATGCTATGACCTGTGGCAACTTGGCCCCCACCTGGCAGGAAGACTTATTATCGAGGCATCCTTGACCTCACCAAGCGGCACTGCATCATCTGAGAGGACTCTCCATGTTTCAATCAGCCGCAAGAGTCAACGAGCTGCTCCAAAAGATAAAGTCATAGACCTCCCCCTATTCCTCGACCCCGGACACAACGCTGTTCATGTTGATGTTGACGCGCTCGGCCCAGAGGCGTCCAACCAGCAGGCAGCGTTGAGACAGCGTGAAGAAGAGGAATCACAACCTGAACGTGCTGTGTCAGAGCTTCCAGAGCCTGCTCAACCCGAAAGGGAGACAACAGAGGCTCCATCTGAGGAAGGCTCTGGATCCAGGCGTAGTAGTCATAATAAGTCGGCTACAGCAAAGGCATCTGGGAACAAGCGGAAACGGAAGGACACAAATGCTGCTCCTGCCCAACCCAGAAAAAGGCCACGAACCCGTGCCACTGTTGGCTCTGACCACGAGTTGCAGCAACTTCCCTACTATGCCCCCCCTGTGCCGCGCAAAAGAAAAGCGACTGCCCCTGCTTCTTCCACAGCAACGAAGAAAGCACGAATTACTACCCCCGCCCCCCAGCCCAACACCAACAATAATCCTGACAACCAGTCAGACCAAGACCTCCAAGGGCAGCTCCACGAGCAGCTGAGATGGCGGCAAATCGAGGAGCAGCCACAAGAGCGTTCCCATACCCAGGAACAGGAAGTGCCCCAGCACAATGACGAGGATATGCACGTTCATATCGACGACCAGCTCGACAACGAGCTGGATCAAAACCATGATCCTGCCGCCACAGCGAGCGGCAACCACACCCAACCACTACCCCCATCCCTTTCCGCTGAGCGAAACAGCTCCAACAACCTCAACGTTAACGGCAACACCTCCCGTTCCACTCGAACCCGAACCGCCGCGAACGCCAGGGGGGCTACGGCCACAAGGGCTAGGTCCCATACCCCTGCTGCGAATGCCGACCGGCCGGCAACAACATACACCAACGGCAGGTTTGCCCCGAGGAGCAGCCCGCCTAAAAGACACCGGACAGAACCCCTTCCGGAACAACGTGGGCAGCCTCAGCCCAGGCGATTAACTCGCCAACAAAAGGGGAAGCCACCGGTGGCTGTCTCGCCAGCGGTCACACGGCAACAGCAACAACCTCAACAAGGGCAAGAAGACCCTCAACCCCAACCCCGACCCCGACCCCAACCTGCACCTCCTCATCCCGAGCAAGAGGCTAGACCTCAAGCCGGGTCATCACAAGCCCAAGCCCAAGCCCAAAACGAGGCTGTTGATCCCACACCCCCAGCTACCGCCGCCGACCCCAACACCCTCCAACAATTCGCCGCAGCGGTTCTGGAATACGAGGGCATCCTCCCCCCACGCCCCCGTCCCACCCGCATCCGCCAGCCTGCTTCCTCCCAGGCTCCCCGCCACACCCGCGAACAACTCCTCGCCGAGGCCGAAACCCGGGCCAGGTGGGAGCGGTGGAGAAGGGCTGTGGAGGGGAACAGGGAGGACGAGGGGGAGATACTGGATAGCATCACGGTCAATCCTGACCCTAACCGTCCTCTGGCTGATCAGGTCGTTGATGAGGACGAGACTGAGGAGGAGGAGAAGAAGAAGAAGGAGGAGGAGGACGACGAGGACGAGAAGCGTGATGATGATGATGATGATGATGATGATAACGATGGTGATGATCATGGTAGTGACGATGACGGTGACGGGGATGCTGATAGGTCGGGGTCTGGGGATCTTGGGTTGGGGAGGTTATTCTCTTCTTCGCAGGAGAAGGAGAAGCAGGGAGGATCATCTTCGCCTGTTCTGGGAGAGCAGGGGGAGAGCAGTAGCCGTGGACGTGGCAGTGGCAACAGCAGTGGCAGAAGCAGTGGTAGTGGACGTGGACAGGGAGGTGAGGAGGAGGTCGAGGGCAACGTGGAGGAGCAAGTCCAACTTCCCGGCCCTCTCAGAATTTCTCGACTCCAGCGGACACTCCAGGTCGAGGCCCGCGCCTCCACTTCTCCACAGAAGGCACGCGGCGGTAATCGGGTCGTTGGCGCTGCCGAGAGGAACAAGGAGAACCAGCGGCAGCAGACGACCGGGGCCGTGGCCGGGATTGGGGAGGAAAACCGACCCAGACCCAGCCGCAAAGAAAAGGGCAAGGACAAGGAGGTTGTCAAACCCGCGCCCAAGCCTGCACCCGCTCCCAGGCCCAGGCCCACGCCAACGCTCGCCCCGCGGGCTTTCTATGGTCAAGCCTCCTCCGCCGCAGCCTCTTCCTCTTCCTCTGCCTCCGCCATCCCGAACGCCGCACCTCCGCCCAAGACCAAGGCGGACAAGAACAAGGGCAAAGGCAAGGGCAAAGAATCCATCCTCCCCGCGACCACCACCACCACCACCACCACCACCTCCGCCCCAGCTGCCCCCTCCTCCTCTGACTCCACCATCCCCGACATCCTCCCTCCCCCCAAAAAGAAGGACAAAGGCAACGCCAAGGCCAAAGAAACCACCACCAGCACACCCGCCCCTCTCGCCCCTCTCGCCCCGACATCCTCAACCGTCCCTCCCTATCCGCGCCTCCTCCGCCCAACATCCATCCCCCCGGCCAAGAGCAAAGGCAAGGCCAAAGCCAAAGGAGCCATCGATCTCGCCCCTCCCTCTTCCTCCGCCCTCGCCGCCTTGATAGCATCAACCGCCCCTAAGCCCATCCCTCCCCGCCCCGAATCCTCCCCAGCCCAGCCCACAGACAGGGACACAGGTAAGGACGATGTGGTCGTCAAAACGACGACTCCGATCCCTCTGCCTGGATATGCTCGAGCGTCGAGGGCTGGACGGGTGATGGACGGGGATGGGACGGAAGTCGAGGGGTGGCGGGAGCGGGTCGTGGACGGGGACGGGGACAGTGTCGAGTATGGGAGTAGAGTGCTTCGTAGCGGCAGCAGGAGGGAGGTTAACCAGACGGTTGGGGAGAGCAGCAGGAGCGGCGGCGGCAGCGGTGCTAATGCAAATGCGACTCCGACGAGGAAGAGGGCCCGCATTGGCATCGAGGATCTCCTCTCGTCTCCGGTTCACCATCACGCTCAATCTTTGCCTCGCCCTCTGCCTCAGGCTCAGGCTCAGGCTCAACCTCGACCTCTGCCTCAGGCTCAACCTCACCCACAACCTCAACCTCAACCTCACCTCCTACTCCAGCCTCAGGAGGAGGACGACTCTTCTCCGGCGAGGAAGAGGAAAAGGACAGGTGGAGGTGGAGCAGGAGGAGCTGGAGGAGGTAATGGAGGAGCTGGAGGAGGAGAAAGTTCGAATGCGAAGAAGAGGAGGAAGCGCTCTTGAGATCAGAGCGCCTTTGCGTGTGTGTGTATGTGTGTGAGAGAGAGAAAGAGGAGTTGAAGAGGTGATGAGACGAGAGAATGAGAGAAAGAAGGAAAGAAAAGGGACGTACGGATTTGTTCGCTTAGAGATTATTTTGCTGGATTTGGTTTGTTGATTTTCTCCTTTTTGCGATAATGGGCCAGCGTTTGACTCCGAGAATGACCGAGCTGCTGGCTCTACAGAGCCCTTAGAGGTGGTCCGATAGCCACGGAAGCAGTGGTCATTCCCCAAGATTCGCGACGTTCAAGTCTTGGCGGATGTCTTGGAAAGGGGGGATTGGATGGAGAGAGAAGATTTTTATCAAAGGCGCTTGCTTGGTCAGTTTGTTGCTCGTCAGAATATTCGCTCCAGAGGATTTTAGTTCATTAGCTTTGCTCGTCCGGAGAACGGGTGTTCGAAGTCTTTGATATTTTCGTTGGCTACCGTCTTTGAGAAATATGAGCGTAATAGCATTACTAGAGGGGGGTATCGTATTCTAAATATTAAAATATTATTTACTAGATTCTTGCTGCTTGCTCATCTATCGTTCTTTCTATATGCAAACAACATTACCTCAACTGACAAACGTCCCCTTTTTACAGCGAGCTACCAACCCCTTATTACCTCCACTATCACCTACTATTACTTCTTACCTCAATGAACACACCTCACCTCCCCAAACCCCTCCGTCCACCTCAAACTCCCCATAACCACCACCAACAACGCCAAACCCCCACCCACACTCACGCCCCCATAAACATACGCATTCCTCCTCCTCAACGCCGCCAGCTCCGCCGCCCACGTCGACACCGTCGTCAAGCACCCACAAAACCCATCCGCCACCCCCTGCAGCACCTGACACCCCACCACTCCTCCCAAGCTCGACGGCACATACTCCAAGTCCCAGGCCATGCCCAGCACCGCCGTCCCAAACATATTCACCACAAACGTCCCCAAAGGAAAACTGGGTAGTCGGCCGTTGAGATGCGCAGAGGCGTAGAACCGCAAGAGACACCCCAGGGGGGCGAAAACGAGGGCGAAGGTTGCTGTGCCGCGCCAGCGCTCTTCACTATCATTAAGTAAAGAGTGGCGGTCGGGTGGGAAGATACTCAGCAACACAGCGCCTAGCCAGCAACCGAAGCCCAAAAGGACGACGAGGCGGTCGAGGATGCGACTAACGAACTTGTAGGGCAGATTCACAGAAAAGCGGGTAAAGAGGGGTGAGAAGGCGATGGCGAGGTGGGCTCCTAGAAAGAGGCCAGAGAGGGAGAGGGAGATGGTGGTTATGAGGACGGAGAGGAGAGCTAGGAAGGAGTAGCCGCCATTTCTGGAGACAACGGGGGTGTTGGGGGAAGAGGAAGAGGGGGAGAGGTCGTTGGACAGCGCGAGGAAGACGTCCCGGATGAAAGAGGAGAAGGAAGTAAAAGAGCCGCAGAAGCCGGTTGTGAGACCGATGTAGAGCGGGATGGTCTTTTTCAGGGCCATGTGAGCTTTTTTGGCTGCTGCTGGGTCGATCTCAGCATCGGGCTGGAGACTTCCACTGCCGTTTTCCACATCATCGTCGTCCTTTTTAGCTTTCGGGGCTGATTGTTGACCCCAGTCAGGCCGGAAGAGCATTCGATCCTCAGCTAGGAAGCCCATGACTAGACAGCCGGCGAAGTTGGGCCATATCGAAGGGAAGATGATGGGTGATTGTGGGTAGGAGGAGGTGAGGGCTTGGAGGCCTAGTCTGGCGAGGGTGCCGAGGAGGGAGAAGAAGATGAGGTAAGAGATGGTGTAGAGTTCTGTGGCGAGGCGGGAGACTTTTTGTCTTTTGGCAACGACACCGGCTTGCTGTTCTCCCTTTTCCCTGTCGTAGTCCTCTGCTGATGACTCGGCCTCTTGTGGTGGTGGTTGCTGACCCAGAAGTTGCGATTCCCGTCTTTGCTGCTTTTGTTCCCGAAGGTAGTCCCTATCACGACTCCTAACCTGTTCTAGAGTCTCATGGCGAGTGATGGGCTCCTCGTCTGGGTTCTGGACTGGCGATATATTGGATGCCTCGAGGTTTGCATAGTCGTCTGGAACATCGTAGTTGATGGGAGACACGACTGAGGCACGGCGTGAAGAGGCGCGAGAGAAGCGGCGTTGTGATTGTGCCTGGTGGTGAGGATGTAACTCTGTCCCGGTTACATGTCCCTGGTGGGATCCATCATTGTGTCCGTGATTGTGGTCGTCGACGACGAGGTTGTGCTGACGGTTGTGGTCAGGTGAATCAGGGGCACCTCCTTGCCCTCCAGTGTATCCCTCGGTATTACTTGGACCCGCCATCAACACCAATTCGCAATATCGATAGGGCCGTCCGTGGGGGGAGGGAGATGAGATACTACAGCAGATTACGCATCACCATAGGCCTCGATGTTTCCGATAACCAAAGGGTCGTGGTTCGGGCTCGCTCTGATTCGCATGTTTGTTTCAAGGTGTCTGTAATTATCTGAAAGCCGATGACGGATCTGAATCTGATAGTGACAGTGCCGTTGCGACAGTGACCGCCAGCGGCTACTGTACGGGGTCGTTTTTAGAGGTACATAGCCTTATCTTATCGCCGTGAATGGGGACTCGGACCGCGGGCGGGTGGAGAAAGACGGTCCCCTGTCAAAGGGCCCCGCACCCCACTTGATCGTCCTGAATGCGGAGATGTCCCAATCACTGACAGAGTGACCTTCCCTGTAAGGTACCTTGCTGTCCTTCCGTTCCCCCTCTTTAAAATGCTCATCGTGACTGAATGCCAAGGTTCACCGTCCGGTCCCTTTGAAGCCGAGTGATGTTGCCTGGATTACAATTCGAAGGTGATGGGAATGGAGGTTTGAAGCTTGCATGGAGTTTTTGGTGCCCAACCCGAGTTCGCCGTCTCCGAACCTCACGATGGTGTTCTGGTGTTGCCGACTGTCGTCATACTTAATTGGCCCGAGACACGGACACAGACACCGGGCCACTCGGGAGTGCTGGGACAGGTGTCTTACGTATACACCAGACTCGAACAGAAGGAAGGTCAAGTGAGTTACTGATAGATTCGCGGATAACAAAACTACACTAGAGAATGAGTGCAACAATGCAACCTGCCCGAGCTCCAATCCCACTCGGAACACGGCGATGGGAGCTTGCCATCTCACTCGCCGGAGTCGCCCTCTCAGCTCGGCCCAGTCCCACTCACGGTCGGTCTGTCTGTCTGATAGGACTGGAGCTTGAAGAAGATGATATGTAAGACCGGGCAGTACCTCCATTACCTAGATTCCTGAGACGTCTTCGTGTTCTTCCTATTCCCTCCTCCCTCTTCTGTATTCCTCATCAACTCTTTGTTGTCCAAATACACCATCGATAAGTAGCATCGGCATCTACCTCATCGTATCTTCTACACCCTTCGGCCAACCACCTCATCATCACAACCCGACACCACCACCGCTAGCATAGCATAGCAAACCCGAACCATATCAACACCTCGTCGAGTACACCAACAACAACAGCAACCACAACAACCCAAACACAAATTGCCCACCATGTCTTCTCTACCACCCAACGTCCACGTCTCCACGCACCCCTGCCTCCTCGCCAAGCTCTCGCAGCTTCGCTCCAAGACCACCAGCGCGCGAGACGTCAAGACCTTGATTCACGAGATCTCCTTGCTGCTTGGGTCGGAAGCCCTCGCAAAGGCCATGACCACGGCCCCCGGTCCCCAAGGGGAAACGCCCCTCGGGTTTACTTATGAGACTACGGCTGCGATGCCGGGGAATATCTCGCTGATTCCGATTTTGAGGAGTGGATTGGGGATGGTGGAGGGTATGTTTTTTGTTTTTCTTTCTTTTACTTCCGGTTTACTACTTCATTTCTTCCATTGTTTCTCTCGCTTTCCTCTCTTTCCCCCGCTACTCTGCTCTCCCCCGTTGCTCCTGCTCTCCTCTTCTCTCCTCTCCTCTAGCCTCCTCTCCTCTATTCCCAGAAACCAGGCTAACAACCCCCTTCCCCCCCTCCAGCAATCCAAACCATCCTCCCCCAGCCCGTTCCGGTGCACCACCTCGGTCTCTTCCGCGACCCCATCACCCTCGCGCCCGTAGAATACTACAACAACCTCCCCAACCATTTGGTCTCCCCCACGCAGGAAACTGCATCCGACCTAGCCATAATCCTAGACCCCATCATCGCCACCGGCGGCACCTGCGCGGCCGCCATCCAAACCCTAATCGAATGGGGCGCGAAGCGGGTGATTGTTCTTTCCGTGTTGGGTGCCGCCGAGGGTGTGAAGAAAGTAGCGGAGGAGTGGCCTGAGGGGACGGAGATTTGGCTGGCCGGTGTTGATCAGGAATTGACGGATGGGGGTATGTTGAGGCCTGGTTTGGGGGATGTGGGCGATCGGTTGTTTTTGACTATTGGGAAATAAATGGGGAGGGGTTAGGTAATGGTAGCTTTGGATACGTAAACGTTGATGATATATGCTTGGTTCTGTTACTATGGTGGTGCTGGCTTTTGTTTATGCTCCCGTTGGCAAGTAGCAAACTTGACTACGGGTCGGACTCGAAGTGACGATTTGAAACTCTTATGTCTGGACTCGACGAGAGAACATTTGTCTTGGAGCATAAAGACCAATTTTTTCAACCCATCCACGTAGTCACACGAAATCTCAATGGTGTATAGTTCCGGGAAACCGTTACCCCAATGACTCGCAACGAGCATACTCGAAGCCAAGATGGATGGAATGCATGACATGGATCAAGAAGTCACACTGCCAATCTTCACACAGCAGTCTTTGGGGTCCCAGGCACGGGTAACCACACCGTCTATTCAGTTCCCCATCACCATTAAAGTGAAAGAAGATGCATTAAGAGCTACAGCCCGAACAAGAATCCCATCCCCAAACGCCCAGGTATAGTTGGTGCGGATATCAGCACCTCTTCCAATTGTCAGACCACTAAACACCAATAACAAAGAAAAAAGAATACCAGGAAGTGAAGAGCAAGTAATTAGAGCAACCTCCCCATACAGCCTGTGAAGAAGATCCCACCGGTCTCGCAACCCCACTAACCCTCCTAGTGCTTCGGCTGCTGCCCATGCTGCTGCTCCTTCCTCTTCTGCGCGCGTATCTTCCAGCTCTCCTTAATCGCCGTCGCCGCGCTGAGGAGTTCCTGATCCGACACGCCATCCCTTATACTCGCCATGACGCTCGTAACAGTACTCGTATGATTCGCCTCATTCTTGTCATCACGAAACCTAAACAGCCGCCACCGGCCCTCCGCATCCAGACAGCACTCCACCACGCGATCCTGCAACGGGTCGCCCAGCGCCTTGAGCGTCTCCCACTCGTCCTCAGCGATATAAAGCGGGTCGGGAAAGAGCTCGTATTTACTCCCGCCTGGTCCGTCGTTGCCGCAGAAGATGTGTAGTTCCGCTTGCGGGACCGAGTCGTAATCTGTGAATTGCTCCGGGAAGCCCTCGTCAAGTTCTGCTTCGGTGGCTTGCACTAGGGGAAATTGCAGACGCATGCGGAAGTCCAGCGTGTTCTCGTGCGGCGCTTTCCATTTGAGAATGTGCGGGTCGGTGCCGAAGTGGTAAGGGGTGGTGCGGCACGTGAAGATGAGGCCGTCGCTGTCGTGTTTCAGGGCCGGTATTACTTCGCGGAACATGGTCTCGATGCCGTACGAGAGTTCCATCCGCTTCATCTCCACCTTGAAGGCCATGAAGGGGATTTCCTGGGGAAATTGTTGGAGGAGCTTCTTGTAGGGTTCGTAGACGTAGGCGCTGAAGTATCCGAGGCGCTTGTCGAGGGGTTTGTTTAGGAGCTCGGCCTTGTCGTCGAGCGCGAGTAGGTCGAAGACGAGAAAGCGCGGTTCTTTTCGACCGTTTGTGCCGGGGACTGTGTCCATCACCAGCTCGCCGTCGATGATAGTGCCCCGATGGAAGGCTTGGATGTCGTTTGGCATGGGGAAGTGCATGCTGTTGCGGGGGAGGAACCAGTAGTCGTTTTTGCGATCGATCAGGTATTGGACTTCTTGCCCTTCTTCGTCGACGGTCAGGTAGAGGAGGTAGCGAATGCCGTCGGATTTTTCGCAAACATAGTAGCTTTACACGAGTGGTCAGCCAGAAGTCATGACTTGCGCAATCGCACAAAGAATCTCAGCCGGGTCCTTGCTTACTCCTCTCTTCGTAGTTCATCCAGATGCTTGCGAGCAAAGCTAACAGGTTGTGCTCCGGGGAAGCCAATAGAGCTCCTCCCTAGAATCCGAGCAACTTCTTCTCG
The DNA here is from genome assembly GCA_009805285.1 of Neurospora terricola FGSC 1889. Taxonomy (NCBI): domain Eukaryota; kingdom Fungi; phylum Ascomycota; class Sordariomycetes; order Sordariales; family Sordariaceae; genus Neurospora; species Neurospora terricola. The sequence goes on along the minus strand of RANZ01000285.1, from coordinate 23,232 downwards.
CAGAGAAATGGCCAGATCGCGTGGCGCTTTAATGCCAGGTTTAGCAATGTCGGCAATGGGCCCTGGTTGTTCCATTGGGAGGGCGGCAGCGAGAGAGGATGGTGGACAACTCGACGTAGACTGGCGATGGTTTGCGACACCTGTCTGGGGTAGCGCTGGCTATAATCGATGGCTGTGATATGTCGTATACTCGATTCGACGATCGTTGGTTTAATTCGTGTCGCGGAAAGAGGAATCGAAATAATGCCGAGTGGTGAACAATGAACTATAAAAGTTGTCGAGTTGGTGTTGGAGGCCACGAATTGGCAAGTCCTCGACGAGAACGGGTCGTCATGAACTCTTAGGCGTGGCGCTTATCTTATCGCATCCCCTGGACGACACGCTACAAGTGCCATGCAGGCCAACAAGGACAACCTGAACCTCCACAGCCAGCCTTCCAGGTTCCTCCAGGGCAGTTAGTGCATCATGGAAAGCAACCAAACAAGTGAAGGCAAAACTGCCACCATCATTCACCGTTTGATCTGTATATATGGTCGAATCGGGTTCCCCGTCCGTAGTCATTGACCTCGAAGGTCTACAATGTAGAGTTACAAAGGTTGAGCAACCTCGAATCCAATGCCGATCATGGTTTTGTCCCAATAGTAACTATTTGGGCCTATGCAAGGTACGGTGCACTGACACCTCCAGATCCCCCGAGATCCCCTGAAAGAAATGTGGAGCATGCCCGTTCGATGTCCGTTGAGGGTTGTTGCTGTCTGACCATAACCCGTTCTGCCCTTCATCCAACATGACTGGGCTAGAGAAATAAAAGTATAAATCTCATACAAGCCTGTTCCATCTCAATGCAATGACTCTCATTATTCTTATTCTCGTCTAAAAGTAATATTCCCGCCCCGTCGTCTGCTAACGGCATCGTCATCAAGACACAAACAACCCTTTTAACATCTCCTGAACGCCCGGAAAGTTGTTGGTACACTTTCCACATGATAAATCATCCCTCATGACGTTTTATATGAACCCATCGACTCGGAGGACGAACCACTTTGTCCGACTAAGACTCGTTGATCTTGTTGACCTCGGCCTTTGCTTCCTCCCAAGTCTCCTGATTCTTCTTTGCCCACTCAATCTGGCTCTTGGCATACGCCAGCTACGAGGCAAGTTAGCAATTCGTCATGATGGGTATACTGTAGATCGATATTGTCTTACCATATACCGCTTGAGGTCATCCTCCTTCTCGCGCTGGAACCTCTTGAGATCCTTAAGAACGCTTGCGCTGGCGTCCTTGACATCCTTGGCCGATGCAATCTGTGCTTGCTCCAGTTGTACGATTGATTCCCTGGTCTTTCCAATAGTGTCACGCCGGGTCCGCTCAGGATCAACGTCCACCACTCCTTGAACTGCGTGCCGAATTGGTCCAAAGATCTTGTTCGTAATCGAGGTGCTCGCCGCCTTCTTATGACTCGGGCTACCTCCTGTCCGCTCTGGCGCCCCGATCTTAGCGGATGGTGCCTGAGAGAAATCGCCGTGCGTAGGTGGAAAATCCGAATCGATAGATGCAGTGTCCTCGCCACTCCCGTCCCTACGGTGTTGCGCCGGCGGTTCCCTCCTAGGGGGCTGGATCTGCTGGCTACTGCTGAGATATTGATCGATCCTCCTAGCCTCTGCCTCACTTCTCTCTAGCGATTCCAACAGGGCTCTCTTTTTGTTGAGTTCATCCGTTGTCATCTCTTGCTGGACCCTCTTCAGAACCCTATAGCGCAGCATATTCCGTACAACCCCGGCGAACTGCGCATTTTCCCGCATCGGCTCGGCAAAACTGGCGCTCAGCGAAGTGGAAAGTTCTTCCGTGGCAATGTATGATGAGTCTGCTGCCTGTCCAACCCTCTCAATGGCCGCTGAAACCGTAGGTGCGGTCTCTGACAAAGCAAAGGCGTTGTATCTAGCACCTAGTTCGGAAAGGTCCGAAGCCAACGAAGACAGATGGTTCAGTGTGCGGCGGTTCACCTTCTCAATCGGCCCAGTAAGCAATGATTCGAGGTCCTTGATGGAAGTCTCAAAGGCAATGAAATATGCGTCCAATTCTTGCTCGCTGAGGGAATTGGCGTCAGGCGGAAACCGAGCAAGGGACCCGGGCGCAGCACTGTCGAGAGCTTGTGCCGGCACCGTCTTTAACTTGGCCGAGCTACTTGGCACGGGAAGGAAATTGTGTCCAGGAGTCGGGTTCGCAGGATCCAAGGGGGGCGCCTTCAAGATCTGCTTCGGGATAGAGGACACGGGATGCGAATGAAGAACCTCCGTCTTTGGTTACGTTAGCTGTTTGATTTGATGTGTATCAAAAGGCTTTGCGACTTACCCAGCTTGAGTTTGGATCCAGGAATCGCCACCATACACCATCGGTGCGAACCTGCTCCATGCGCCTACACCGGTTTAGGAAAACAGCAAGCATGCGCTTTCGTAAGTCGATTATCTGCTGGTCTTGTTTGGCATTTGTTGGGTTGGCAGCATAGTCGGCCATGGTGTGCTTCTCTGGTATGGGGGGGATGACCAGCGTCGGATGCAGTCTCGTAAGGGCGTCTCTTAGCGACGCAAACTCGGAGTATCGCCGGCGAACGGTTAGGTCCTAGGAAACAAGACTGGTTAGCGAACACAATGCCAGCTAGTCGAGGGAAGCCGAACCTTACTCCAGTCTTAATGGTATACACAATGAATCTTCCGCCGCTCTCCTGGCTTTTGCCTGCCTCGGTAATCAAAATGGGTAGCTCGGGGTTTTCGTAGAGCATCTGCTCGATTCTGCTGTCATAGCCACCTGGCTTGCGCCGTGGTACAAGCTCGCCGTGGGCTTGGTCATCCGCCTCGTCATCGGTCGCAACATCGCTTGCTTCCCTAGGGTAACTGGGGCCCGGTATCTCGTCGTCACCAGCATCCGAGGGCGTCAGGGGAGCATCGTAGCGAGCATCTTGGGGAGTTGGGAAGCAAGCGTCTATGGAATCTATCAAGGACCAGTCGGTATCAGCGTCATCATCGTCATCGGCAAAACCCCCCAGGGATATATCATCCAACTCGCCGTCCATGGCTAGTCCAGAGCAGGCTTAGAATGGGCTGTCAAGATGGTAGAACTCACAGTCGCGAGCGGTCGGAGAAGCGGGATTGGTTGAGGAAGCAAAAGAGTCACGGCGCTCAAAGCTCCCATAAGGGTTGTTGTCCTCGTCGTTCCACATGACGCAACGTTTCTTTCTGGACTTGAGCGGACGGTGGCAGGAGAGTCAGAGAGTTGACAGGACGGCGCAGAGTCTAGAACCTGAGACGGGATGTGGCAAGTAATTGGACCGGGGTGAGAGACGAAGGTAGACAAGAGACGCAGGTTCGCGGGACCAGGACCAGCACAATGGCGGGGTTTCGAGACCAGAGACCGACGGCGGATTTGGCAGACGGAGATATCGAGGGCTACAGACGGAGTCGCGAATAGAGGTGAACGTTGAGGGTGGACGTAAAGCTAAACGGAGTCCAAGAAATGGGGATGGCGCATATGTAAGTATGAATGTGCGTATGATGATCACAAGAGCTTCTGCTTGGTTTGCTTGGATAACGCGAACAGATGCGGGAGGTTGACGATGGAGAGAGATGGCCACAACCCAGTACTGAGTGTGATCAAGATGATATGGAGAGAAACCTAAGTGGTGAGAGAGTCCCTGGAGTGGAAAATGGGAGTTGTTCTTTCTCAAGAAGTTCCGGTTGTTGCTTCCATGGTCCGGGTTCAGTTCATGCACTTGTATCATCCAGGGCGGCGGCTCTGGCGCAGCTCGGGGCGGGCACGGCGGGCAGCGGGCAGCTCATGGCTATCACCCCAGGAATGACGACTACAGCGCAGCACGGACCATCCAGGCCTTGGCACGTACCTAGAGGTATCCATGTACGCTGAAGGCGCGGCTTACATAATGTATTGGGGCACAGGGCACGAGGACCCGACCTCGACGGTCTTGTCTCTTTCTCTCTGCAGATATGCAACTTCCATATTTACCAGGCAACTTCCAGTTCCTTGAAGGTCAGGTTTGTAGTGTATGATTCCTTTCCACATCCTTGACTCGAAAAGAAGCTTGGTCTTCGATTTGATCTTTGAGATCTCAAAACGCCCTGCTGTAGTTCTGTCAGGTGCTTCATTCGAATCTCGGTTGATCTTGCTTGGGTCATTGGCCACTGTCAAAGAGGCCTACTGAGGCCTACTACCTCTAGGCACTCCTGCTAGAGGAACTATCCAAACAACCTCGAGACTACGGTACCTCCAGAGTCGACAATTGGGCGCATCGTGGTCGCTTTCCTTGGGTTAACATCTTCCTTTTCCGTTGTACGCAACGCAGTTCGTCGGGTCGTCATTCCTCTTGTCTGAATGGACGAGATGTCCATGAGAAAGGCAGTCGTGCCGTCTCTAGGGAAGCTGCTTAACCGTACCTTCCTTCAGGTTGCCGGCAGAGTTTTCAAGAGCGACAACTTTTCCGTCAACTGAACATCTGTTTACAACTCAGCTCGCTTCACTTTCTCTTCTTCTCTTCAAGTCAAACAGTTGCCAACGTATTTCTATGGCTTCACTTTACCCCGCTGCACCACCACTCACAACAACACTGGCAAGGTTCCAGTCTCGTTGCCCCGTTACCAAGAGGTTTCTTCGAGATACTTGCAGCTCCAGTGTCGGCTCTGCGCGTATTCTGCACTCGCTCCGGCTCCAAGACGTCCTCGGGAAACGGCTCGTCACATATTGCTCCAAGATTCCGTCACCAGCCATCTCGCAGGTCCCGCGTCGACAAACGACTGGCGACATTCACGCGTACGAGGCTGCTCTGTCCGGTCGACTCTGCCCAGTCAACCTCAGTGAGAAACGTCTTAGTGGTCGTCTTAGTGACCTTCCCAGTGGCCTGTAGGTCTGCCTGGCTGGCTCCAGTAAAGCCCATCTACCCCACTCCCGCTCGCTGCCCGTGGAACCTGAGGTAGTCTAAGCCTCTTAAGGTTGCCCTTCAGCCAAAGCCCTTCATCCTGTTCTCAGGCTTATCAGATATAAAGCACCATGTCCGACTCCAACTCTCAGTCTAATAAACGAAAGCATCTCTCAACATCTCTTGCTCCCCACGGCCAAGAACCACCAAAACGAAGCAAGCAAGGACCTAATGGGGCAACAACAACCGTGTTCACAGCCATGGAAATCGACAAGGCCAACCGCCACCCCAGTGCTCTCTCCGTCGGAGCGGCCATCTTCGACGAACCCGTCTCATACCTGGACCTCAAGGCCTGGATCGCCGAACAGGAAGCGCTACCCCAGCCAGAGCCACTCACTGATATCCAAAAGAGAGCCATTATGGACCTGAAGAGATCCATCGTCAAGACGAAGCATAGTTTTAGCCTCGACGAAGCTGATTGGGTCTCTCTACTTATGAGTAAGTCTATACCTTTGTTCCTATGCAGGCTCCTACTTATAAATGCACTACACAGGATACCAGCAGGCCCATCAAACGGAAGAATGCGAGATCGAGTTTAATGATAACCACCAGAATCCGGTCGGCAAGGTTGGCTTCATGTGCTTTGTCTCACTTCAAGTCACCAAGGACTGGGAGCCGATACTCTTCCCCGGCGAAGAGAATGGCCTGTTGCAAGACGAGACTACCGGAGCACCTTTTGTACCGCAATTCACCAGGAAAAAGGACGCAAAACGGTACGCAGCCAAGTCCGCTATCGAGTGGCTTATGTACCAAAGGTACATGCCCTCGGATTGCAAAAACGTGACTTTCAAGACAAAGTCCAAACCTGCCAATCCTCAAAACGGGCAGTCGAAGCAAACGCCTCGAGTTCCGGTTGTGGTCCCTCCGGTCATTACCCCCCAGCAGACCCCTACGGCACCGGTCAACAGCAGCGGACTCGGTAATGATAATGGCGCCGTGTCTGCGCCTATCTCGCTCCCCGCCACGCCATCGCCTCCCGCGACCGTGAAGTCGGAGCCCAACAACGGTAGCAACGGTGCCTCTCTAAACCCAAATGCCGTGAGTAACACCGAGAACTCATTGGCACCCTATCTTGCCAAACCACCTCCGGCTGCCACACCTACTCGTAGGAGAGCTACCGACAATCTTCATGATATTGACGTCCATGACGATAGTATCTCGGTCCAACAACGAGTAGCTGAGATGTGCAAGAGATTGGGGATGAATATCCCGCAAATCAAAGTCGAACCGATTCCTGATACTCAGAACATGTTTCGCGGATGGGCCATCTTTCCGATCGAGGCCGGGCCGGTACCGGAGCATGTCGGGCGAGTGGAAAGCGGTTTATTGGCGAAGCCCACCAAGGAGATGGTGGGTGAGCAAGTACTGGAATTTTTGTTCCAACTTGAGCAGGAGCGGATTGCGTTGTACGAATCTGTTATTGCGGATGACTGAAGCTGCGCAGAGAGTGAATACTGTGGTATCAGGCAGAACAAGAATAAAGTTTGTGATGGGTTTCATGGTTGGTAGCGCATAATTTGTGGTGCTTACCTTTGTTGGTATTTGGTTGCCTCTCTCGAACGATAGGAGGAACATGGCGCAAGCCTCTGTCCAAGCCATAATCCCGTATGGAGGGTAATCTCCAATCTTGGAGCGGTTTTTGGAGTGTTGGTCTGCCCGTGATGAGGCTTGTGTCGTTCACGGCATGACTACCTTACTATCTCGCAAGTTTACTGTGGACATCACGCCTCGAACCTACGGGTGAATTTGTTAATCATCATCGTTCAAGGCAAAATAAGAGCAGCGAAGTAACTGTAACACTACGATCAGCGAAATATATCTTCAATCATGAGCGTTAGAACTCAGTATCAGCACCAAATAACATCACAGGCAACCATAGTTTCTTATTGCGGTGCCGCTAAACCATCTATCATGCGGTAAAAGGGAAGCCTCAGATAGACGACCAACGAGAGGTTCACTCGGGCACCAGACCTGGGTTTTGGAAGTTGCTGTAAATTCAAAGCAATATAGCCACCCAATGCCGCAAATTGACCCAAACGTAGCCATATTCGGAAACAATGGCTGCCGTAAGGACTATGCGTTGACACACGTTTTTCCTTGGATAATAGTACATGGACAGAAGACGGCAAGGAAATTGGTACAAGGAGAATCATCACCCCGTTCATTAACCGCCACCGTTCCAATCACCCAATTATATATACTGACCAGACCCGAAGAAAGAAACATATGCACAACCACTTTTCCCTCCCACGCCCATACCCTACCGGCCCAGCAACTCGAGAACCCATGGCTGCCGCTTTTTCGCCTTTGAACACCTCCCTACCAAAGATCAAAAGACCGCCTCCCTCTAGTAAGGGTATAAATGCTGGTAGGTGTTACGTACGTTTAGTAGATGATACACGGGGAAATATGAGGAAATTATACAGAGGAAACCATGCCCCAGATATAAAATTATGAAACAGAAAAGAGGAAGGATATGTATGCGTTTCAGATGTACTCGAAATATGACTTTGAAACTCGTGGGAGTCTTGATGTAGATGCGTATGGACAACAACGAAACATTGGCTTTTATCGGAATTGCTCAGCCTTGAAGGTGAGAGCTTGTTGTTGCTGGTTGTGTTGTTGTTGATGCTGTTGTTCCTGTTGCTGCTGCTGTTGCTGTTGCTGCAACTGCTGACTCCTCTTCCACGCCTCTCTCTGGTAGTATCTTCTTGCAGCTGTTGCCATCACTTTCGTTAGCCACTGTTTCTTCAATAACATTTCCACAACATTGAACTTAAGACTTACCCAACTTCCTAGCCTTAACCCTATGCTCCTCCAAAACCCACTCATTCTCCTTCTTCACCAACTCCTCCGGACACCTCCACATGAGTCCAATCGGATGACCCAACACCTTCGCCGCCTGCCTCACCTGGACATGCACAGTCTGGAACCGTACCCCTTCATACTCATCCCACGTCAACGGCAACATCTTGCCCGGGTTTTCCGGATCGTACCGCGGCCGCTCGTCAAAGATCAGAGAAAACTTGTCCGAGTCTTCGGTCCGCGGAAGCTTGGAGTTCAACCGGTAGTAGTTACAGTTGAGGCCGCCGGCGGTCCGGTAGAGACCGGGAAAACGCGCGTTGTACCGCTTTTCGATCTCGGCCCAGGGGAGCTCGAGGTCGTCTATGTGGTAGATGATGAATAAGTTCTGTTCGGAGGTGTACTGGACATTCTGCTTCTTGCCCTTGCTGTTGGCGTTGCTGGTAGAGGTGGTCTCTTGGTCATCGCGGTGCAGTTCGACTTCGGATGTTTCGTCGTCTGTGGTAGGGCCGGGAGAGCATGAGGAGGATGTGGAGGAAGAGGACGAGCAGGTGGATGACTTGCGGTCGCTGCTGCGATGCAGAACGGCGGCGCTTTCGTAGGGTGACTGTCTGTTTGTGCGATGACTCTTGCTCGGGCGGACTTGGAGCTTGTTGGTGTAGGCTGACAGGAAACGTGAGGAGGCACTCTCATAAGTGGTCGATGCTTGTCTCTTCTTTTGGGGGCTGGTGATTGACAGCGTAGCAGAGAAGCTCTTATAGCACACGTCTGGGACGGAGTAAGACCGTGGCAGAGAAGGGGGTTGTTGGCGCTGTAATACTTGGCTTGGGAATGATGACGAGGAGTGAATGCTGCAGGTCGGGGATGTCAGCGGGGTGAATATGCCCCCTTGCTGGTGGAAAGGTGCGGCGAAGCGTGGTGAGGGATGACCAGACGATGTCTGGGGTCGGTTGTTTTGACTGAGCTGATGCTCGAAGGGTGAGGGTACGGCATTCAAAATGTGGGAAATGGGAGGCAGAGTGAGTTGCTGCTGCTGTGGCTCGAGAAGACCGCGCATGCTGGTGGGCCCGGGGCGAGTATCCAAGTTGGCGATGCTTGCTTTTCTCTTCAAGTCCGAGCCAGCAGAGGACACTGATGAAGTGATGGAGAGACCGGAAAGGGCTCCAGAGAAGTAGTCCGAGTCGACTGATGGTCTTCTGCTCCATGAAACCGACCGAAAGCTGCAGCTGGGGCTCAACTGAACTGAGTTGGGTGTCGAAGGTGGTGAGGGGAAGGACAGTTCGTTGAGTCTGATGTTTGGTAGCTTGAGAGGAGCGAGTGTCCTCGACTCGAACTCTTCCCGAGAAGACAAACGCTGTGAGGTTGCGGAAGACATGATGATGATCGGTAGTAATGGAGTCGTTCTTTGATGTTGTGGTGATGGCTGAAGTAAACCGATGCTGTGACAATATCGTGGTCTTGATAAAGTGGGATTCGATGCTGTTTATGTAAAGACTTCCTCGACTATGAGGGTTCGAAGTGAGGCAAACGATAGACAGGAACAAATATTGTGATGATACAAAGCAAGTATGCAAGTGCTTGTGGAAAATCCGAGACCCTGGATGGAGATCATCAAGGGACCTTTAACCACTATATACATAACGATTGGGGTCCGGTCTGGGGAGAAGAGGAGGGGGGAGTATGACATCTGCAACCTGGTCGCCTCCATCGTCTCGAAGACAGGCATCCCATACGTGTGGCAGATAGAGATCTTCCCCCATTGCATTTGGCAGCATGCGAGTTTCATGATAGCATAGACATGTCAGGCAGCCCAAAAGACAGACTAGCCTATCCGTAATCAATCGGCATTGTTCTCCCAGGGCAGTTAGCCAGAAAATGAATTAGCAACAGGTACAGTGACCTGGTGAGGTAGCAGTGTAAGGTAGGTAGGGTAGACAAGTGGGGATCACTAGTACACAGGACCTACATGTCTATACCTTGTCTAGTTTCTTTCCTAACATGTGTGTCTGTTGTTGTCGCCCATCAGTGGTAAGCCAGTCTGATTGATCCCTCTCCTCATTGCCTTGTTAGGCCCCGTCTCTGCCCTACCAGATGTGCCCCCCTACACGGAAGCCATGTCGTCGACGTGGGGCCCCGTATTCGCCAAGCGGCCGTTGGCCGATGGGCATGTCAACTTTTGGACAACGACAGCACTTTCCAGCTTTCCAGTTAGATGAGTAATAGGGTATGTGGCAGTAAGGGATGTTGGTGTCGTTCGTAACTGTCTGGTGGTGGCCCCGGGTATTGCAACCAGGACGTAAGAAGGCCAAGTCCTGTCATGAGCGGCATAGTGTCTGAGACAAGCAGGCGGCGAATTAGTCTCAATCAGCCGCCGGGGCACTTCCGACGTTCGTCCGGGGGGCCCGAGAGCCATGCCTTTTTGTTGACTCTGGCTGCTCAAGGGGTATCGCTCAGTTGTGGGGCAGGGACGAACTGGTTTTGGTTTTGCTTCTTCCAGGCGTACTATGAGAAGTCTCCAAGCTTCATCCATGGATGTTGACATCAGTCTGTTTCCAAAAACCTGGATTTGAGGTCATCATGCTTACTGAAATAGCAGCAGATGAGGGATATTGTAATGTAGCAGTCACTGAAGTTGAGCTCGGTATTGGGGGCCAAGCAAAAGAAGGGGTCTACCCGTAACCCAAGGGACCAAGGCCTGGAACTTACCGTGTAGACGACTATAGTAGTCAAGTAGTACTGTACCGGATTGAAGAGGCAGTCACTTCGGGACGCCATAATGTTTTGTCGGGTCTTGCCTTTTTGTTGGAGGAGGAAAGGCTCCGGGATCGACTATGTGGTGGTGTAGCATCTCGCTTTCGACATCCGAACGCCGGTCTACTTGTTGGAAGTACCCCATGTAGGGAACCCTAAAACCCTTTGTTTACTTGGCCAATTGGGATCATTGGGCGTGGTTGAAGAAGGCAGGTCTGTCCACWTGCGGTTAGCGACGTTTGTCGATTGGTTTTGAGCAATGGGTGAGTACCTATTTGTGTTTAGAAAAAGCGAAAGAGAGATACCTATGGCAGAGCCTTACACTGTGCGTATTGGACTTGCCCGACTTCTCACATACTGCGTAGCCATGGCCTTGGATGGATATCTGGAACCATACTACTTTTAGTTTCAGGTGCATTTTCATCCTCTCCCCATCCATGGTTGTGTGTAGGAATCGCCCATACTGTGTAATACTCGTCGCTCAGAGAAGCTTAACCCCGTCAACTCCCCCTCATTTTGCGGTTCCTAAAACAAGGGCCGGGATAGTCACCAACGTCGGCGATTGGTGTGTTCAGACATTTCAGCTTTAACTAAAGATTCAGGTCGGTGCAGTAGTTGACTCCTCATGCCCTCGAGGACTGCGTGGTGTCTGAATGGTCTTTCCAGCCGCTGAGAATATGTGTTGCCTGCCAGTCACAGGCACATTCGGCTTGCAGGTCTGCAGCTCGCGGGTTTCTTCCCGGATTCCTTTTCGCGAGGAAGAACCCTTTCCAGCCGAGCCCAGCTATCTGGTATACCCGTGGCGGTTGCTTCGYGGTTGTTAGTGTTTCGTGTTGGCCTGGCGGTGATGATAGACAAGGAAATAACCTGTACGGGATCTAAACCGAAGGGTCGGCACTGACACAGTGGAAAATCACCCAGCTAGCCGGATAGGTTTATAGGCAGTGCCAAAAACGATGAAACTCGCCTCTTGTTGCTGTTCCCGCCCAGAGAGGCAGCGTTCCCCTCATCCTAAGCCACAGTAGTACTACGGGGAACGGAAAGGTGAACGCCAGGACGCCGCCTCTAAGCTTTTGCTGGGACGCACCCAGCGTTGTAAGTCGACATCCCGGGGACTTTGTGATACAGGATCTGATATCGGTAGATCCGGTAACCTTTCCCGGATATTGAAGTGACTGATGCTTCCCCATTTCGAGTGGTGTTATCAAAGAAGGCGATGCCCTATGCCTCCCTCCGTGTACACAAATGTATGTGCCTTGCCCGCCTGTATGTAGTAGATACCCAGGGGTGTTTCTACTGGATGGGCAATTTCCTCCCCTTCCCCTTGTCTTGCATCAACCTCGTTCTCGACAACAGTGAGAATCCCATCTTGTCCAGACCGTGGATCTCGATCGACATTTTCTTGGTTGCATGTTATTTGATGCTAGGGATCCATCTTCTCGCTTGCCGTTGCCAAGGGTGGTAGTTTTGTTGATGGAATAAATAGTGTACAATACCATTCGTTCGGGGTAGCATCGTTCTTACCACAGTCCGGGAAACTGGAGAGCGGGAACGTGGGCGGTAGGCGGTAGGCGGTGGACGGGAATGACGAGGCCTGACACAACGGGGCGACAGACACCACGATACCTTGAGGTAGGTGGTAATGTCCCCTATTTTCGGTGTACCTACACAACGTGCTTGACATCAGTAGTATGAGGTTCTCTTGCCCTTCGGTGTTAAGTGCGGACGGTATCTACACGGCCTTGACGTACCGTGTAAGTGTACAGAATAACGTCAATGTCACGAGGCTTGGCCGTAAATGACTGCATTAGTTAGTATACACTATCAACTTCAAGATACGCAGTCGCTAGTGTGATGTACACGTAGGGCTATACGCGGTAGTGAAATCCATAGTGTAGCTTATTGTGTGTAAAGGCCGTGAGAGAAATCATGGGCTATAACCAATGAGAAAAACGCACTTGGAACTGTACCTTGCAACTGCACAATCCGATAGACGTCAATTCTGACCAAGTTGGGAAAGGACGTTTCCAGGGCCCTTTGGATGCGGTGTCAGAACACAATAGGCATAGTTCCTTTCTAGCCTGACAGCTCTTGGTATGTCGACTAGTCCCGTCGGTCATAGCCTCATATAGGGTAACGCCATGCATGGTTCTCTCTACCTAGTTAAGAGGAAGGCACTCCTCGAGTTAACTCGACTCGGTCTTTGTTTTGCTTTTTGTATACCGCAGTGGCCTTGAGGTTGCTTCGCGGTCCCAGAAGAGTAACCAGTTAATAGTACTGACAAGGGAGCCGACGAGATCGGATCTCACATCCTTGCTCTCGATTCCTCTTGCATCCTGTCAATCTGGTCTGTCCACTCTCACGGGCCTCGCAAGCAGGTGGACAGAAAGCTGGGACCGTACCGTGTGTACAGTATAATACCACCCATTCGGGGAAGGGCACTTTCCCTTCAGTTATTTGCGGTAAGCTTCTCCCCTCCAGTCAATCGACCCCCTTGTTTACTTTTGTTGCTGGGCCTGTAAACAGTCGAAAAAGCCTGCAAGGGATTCTTGGCAGCCACTGCGCACCGCCGATATCTTAGTGAGATATGGCCGTGTGTCAACCGCCATGGAAAAAGTTTCCCTGGTTTATCGACACGGAGGAGGAGGGGAACATTGTGATATATCAGTTTTTCCTACCGCCCTTTTAGCATGGAATCTCATTACAACCACGGGACACATCTTCCCCCATCTTTTCTCTCATCTCGCGCTGCCACGACAATGTTGTGGAAGAGCATGCAGCTTCTCTGCCTCTCTGACCGCCTCGATTACGCACAGCTGACGAGACAGGTTTGGGTAGGAGGGGAAAGAAAGGGCATTGTGGGAGTTATTGGATAGGCCGTCAAAATTCGGTTTTCGATAATGATGGGTGACACCCGTGGGATGGAGGAGTGAGAACTCAAATTCGTCATCGGCCGAGAGATGACGGGTAACATTCCCGTGTGTGCGGTGGTGCAAGAACCAGAACCACGAAAAAAACTCTGAAGAAGAAGAAGCAAAGAAAAAAGCGAACTCGACCGAAGGGAACGGTTGACGAGAAGCTTCGAAGTGGCATTGGTGTAAGAACTGTTTCGGACCCAGTTTTCGGGTACACACTATCGTGTTTACTTTTTTTTTTCTTTTTTCTAACGCCGTCAGCCCTTCGTATGGACGCCGCCTCGACGCGCGAGCGACCCCTCTGGCTTGCAGCAGCAATTAGCAAAACCGTTCCAATAGCCCGGATTGCCCACTGGCCGCCTGCTGGATCTGGTGTAACTAGCTGTTCCCCATCCTGTCATCTGAATCCGTTTCCTGGGGCACGGCGTAAAAGCCGGGGAGAGGGCGGCGAAGCAGGGACAGTTGCAAGATCGTCCATTTTCTTTCTTCTCTCGTTACACACCAACGGCTGTCAGACGTTCACCACATTGGTAACGAGAAAATTCTCATGGCAATCGACATATCTAGAGACCCCTTCTGCAGAAGCATGTCTGTGATGAATGCTGATAATCGTACGGTAGATGGGCTTGATACCATAGTAAAGCGTTCGAGTGCCCATTCTTACTCGGCGAGATCGACATGGCGGTCTCAAATATCATGGGCCCTTTGGGTTGCGTTCATGCAATTTCATGTCCTAGATGTCGTGTTTTGTGCATGAAGGACCACGCCTCGTTGTTTCTGTCATACATATCGTTTCGGCTTCTTTTTTGCACTGACTTGCAGTAGTGAAGGTAAGGGAGAGCGAGTCTCATCCTCTCATCTTCTCCCGTTTAGAGACGAGAGCCACCGGTGGAAGATTTTTTGTGAGACTTGCCACTCTCCTTGTTGCCCTCCACGACGACGCCCAGTGATATTCCAGCATCTAGCATGCTCTTGTTAGGGACATCCTTAAAGGACTCGTCGCCCGAGAAGCGCCTGTGTGTGGCTTGGTTAGTCGTGTTTCTTCTTACAAATCAGGGGTGATATCAAAATAACGAAGCGTTAGATTAATCAAAGCTCGCTTACCATCCTCTTTCCTCTCCCTGAGAAAGATGTGAACAGTCACTGTTCAGTTCGCAGTTCCAACCACCCCCTACGCCTCGGCCACCCCTCCAGACTACGGGAGCTTGAAGACCCTGCTGCCGTGGATCACTCTCCGCACCCTGAAGATCGTCGGTACCTGCTTTGGCGGTTTGTTTTGCCGTTCCAGGAGTGCTGCCGAGGATGTTGCTGGTGTTGTTCGCGCCGCTGCTCCTGCTGCTGGTGCTGGAATCCGCCACCATCTGGGTCCGAGGTGCGTTCGCACTCACACTGGTCAGGTTGATGGCCGTAAGAGATCCGTTGGCTCCTGACGAGGCCCCCTTCCGTCGCCGAAACACACTAAGGCCGCAGGTAAAGGCTCGAAAGTCTTCGACCTCGATGTTCTCCGGCATGCTGCCTGTCAGAACACGGCCAAGAGCAATGATGGGGGCAGCGTGCGAACAGAGGAGGACGGCACGGATGCCATCGCTATCACACTCGGCAATCAGCCGGTTCAAGGTGACAGAAAGGCGGTCATGCAGTTCATCGACACTCTCGCCCATCCGTGTCGGTACTACTGCCGGCTGATAATCACGGTCCAGCAGGGAAGGGAAATGAGACTCGAGCGTGGCAAGACTCGCAGGTACGGG
The DNA here is from genome assembly GCA_009805285.1 of Neurospora terricola FGSC 1889. Taxonomy (NCBI): domain Eukaryota; kingdom Fungi; phylum Ascomycota; class Sordariomycetes; order Sordariales; family Sordariaceae; genus Neurospora; species Neurospora terricola. Next base: position 8,031 of record RANZ01000285.1, on the reverse strand, counting down.
GTGTTCGAACGGTGCCGAACCGTACCATTCGCCTAGTCCTGTCTCTCCTCGAACCTGCAGCTGGCGTTGGCAGTGGCGAGTGCCCTTTTCGGCATCTTCTGGCACAGACGAAGGAGAGGACGATGCTGATCGGACGAACGGTTCCACCGTCTGTAAACAACGAAAGTAAAGACTAGAGTAAACACGCTCTATTGGCGGGTCTGCTGTAACCAAACGCTGGCCCAGCTCCTTGGCTTGATCTACGCCATGGGCTGTGAGGGCTGGGTCTGCGGCAATACCCGTTGGGGACCTGAGAGTGGACGAGTAACTGCCGTTGGTATGGTCAACCAGCCAGTTGGAGCGGAACTGTGAGCCATCCCTTTTGCGTCAGCTCAATTCTACTTTTAATCAAGGTCAGCCAGCCCTAGCCGTGACTCTCGAGAGAGCCCGCACTCTGGTAGCTAGCTGGAGGTCTGCTATGGGAAAGCTTGTTATCCATATTATAACGATATGGGCTATTCCGTGCTTTGATAACAGTTTGCACCAGAGCCGGCACTGGCACGGCGGTGACTGACCCCCAGTGGTCATGGATACGCCCATTGTCCATTGCGTGGAGAGGTTGATGTCACGTTGCGACGCCGAGACCAAGGATTTGGTAGCGTACTAAAGTTTCACCGCGGACGGGGAAGACGGAGAGGTTTGAGATTGGAGAATAAGAAAGGAAAGAAAGGACGGGGAAAGGGAAGGTGATATCAGTGGCACTTACACCGTGGCGCGTAACGTAGATAACCTCCAATGTCATGGTTTCTGGCTGATACCGAATAATGTCCTTTCTGGGAAATAATGTGGGAACAAGATGACAAGATGTCACAATTCTCGTAATGGGAGATTGGCTGGGTGATGGTGTCTCGTCGTCTTTGGTGTCTGTTGCTGTCTGTCTGTTGATGTCAGAGCAAGACAACCTGGACGCGGATGTTGTTGTTCAGATCAAACGGATGGGGCGCCGAGGTTTAGCGGGTTCGGATGTCTAATTCCCGGGTCCTGACCCGGACCGAAACCGATCGGGCGATTGCCTCCCCGAGAAGGCTGATAACGGTCCAAACCAGTTCTTAACACATTCACATGCCAAGTGCGGGGTAAGCCGTTAGTGCTTGGCTAACTTCGCTATCACCCTAGCACTTCCCCATATGTGACATGTCGCTATCGTGGTAAGAGAGCAGACAAAAATAGAGAATGTGTATCACTCCCTCAGTTGATATTATGTAAATCCAAGGATGAGATCGAAGTTGTACATTCACTTTATCACCAAAGGAGCGGGGTGGATGTGGGAGTCTGGCCCCTGTTGAGCTGGATACAGTACGGCTTAGCGTACACACTCGTTGACACTCTCTTCGTTCACATGAATGTCCACTTGTAAGTTGTACGTACGCAGTTGAATGCTCCTGGATTACTGGCCGCCTGGTGGTTACTCGGCCCGGATGCCCGCATATGGTTCATGGTGTTGACGTTTGGCGACAAGCGAGTAGAGTTAGGGATCCAAATGGTATCTGTTGTTGCTTGGTAATCATTGCTGTCTCAACTTGGCTTCGTGCTCTACCCAGAAGTTCTTGCATGCCCTATGTCCCCAGAAGTCAATCCACCACTCACCGAAACTGTCCTCAACATCGAAGTCAACTCCAGTAACTCTCTCATCCCTCTTGAGGCCGCAGATCACACAGGGCTTCGGTGCCGTGGGTACATTCTTGGCTACATGGACCTGGAGAGCGAGCTTAAGCTGGGGAACCTTGAGTTTCGTATCCGAGGCGGCATTAGCTGCCGTAACTGTAGAGCGCAGACTTCCCTCTTGCTGGGTCCAGACATCCAGAACCGCAACAGCACTGTGATCATCTCTAGCAGACTGAGTCTTATCAACAGTGGCAAGCTTCATGCCCCTCATGCCTCCCGCGGCTGAGATGGACATGCCCTGCATAAGAAACTTGTCGCGTTGCCACCTTTGCTTCCGGCCAGCGATGATCCTGCCTGTCACAGTAGCCAAGGCCAGATAACCGCGCAAGAATGTCATTGTGGCCGGATCAGAAAAAACAGCATGCTGCTTGGCCGCGGGGAGAGCCTTGATCTTGAGAAAAGATGTTTTGGAGAGGTCGAGGAGCTGGGGTAGTGTGGAGAGCAGGATGGATGGCGGTGGCACGTTCGTAGGCGGAGGACTTTTGTCAGAGCTGGTGGGTTGGGAAACAACTCCGGCAATCTTTGATTTGTCGTTCTCTGTTTCCCCCCAGTCCTTCCAGTCTGAGTCAAAAGAACCGTCTAGATCTGGTTTCTTTGCTGGCGTCTTGGTAATGCCAGCCGTCTTTGCCGGTGTCTTGGTGTTACTGACGGAAAGGTCTTTGAACTCATCCCAATCATCCCCAAAACCATCACCAGTACCTGACGGCCAAGCTGTGACCGGGGAAGGTTCTCGCTCCTTGACCTCTTTAGGAAAGTCGGAGGTCACTGGTGTCTTGATCTTGAGCTCCTTGACATCGCTGGGTTTTCGAGTGTGGAATGATCCATAAGGAGACTTTGGCGCTTCTGGATATAGCGTCTGGGAATTGCCACCCGATAAGAAAAGGCCAGGGGGCTGTTTCTTAGGTTCTTTCGTGCCGGAACTGGCGGCTGGGACAATTGGCGCGGGACTTGAAGTGCGTTCAAAGTCACCGAACTCGTCGTCATCATCCTCACCGTCTACCTCCTGGAGCTCAAAATCATCGGCATCAAACAAGACGTTTGGGTCAGCGTTCCGGGTTGGCTTAATCACGGGTTTCTGAGCCGGCTTCTTGGCGGATGGCTGAGTAGGAGTCGAAGACAAGTCAAGGTTGATGAGCTTATTGGACACTAAATCAAGCGTTGGGCTTCTGACGAGGCGGTTCCGAGGCGGTTCGGCGTTGCTAGTAGGAGAAAATGCGCTTTGTGTAGGTTGGATGGGTCGTGTAGTTGTTGTAGGGGCAGCAACCTCAAAGTCTCCCCAACCATCCTCATCCTCTACGTCCGGCGCAACGGGTTTCGGAGATGCCGGAGCTGGCGATACGGATTGGAAACTCTGGAAGCCTCCTTGGGATCCTCCCAGCGTGCCGAGATCGCCCCATACATTTGATGTTTGGGGTTGACTAGGCGGTACTGACGGCCATGGTATAGAGACAGGAGCTGGTTGTTGTTGTGGTTGTGGGGGCTTTGGTTGCTGTGGTTGCGGTTGCGGTGGAAAGGTACTGTTGTTTGATGTCAAGAAACAAAAGGGGTCGCTGTTGTTATTCTGATTCGACTGAGAGCCTTGGTCCTGAGATGAGGCCCCAAAGGCCGCAAAGAGATCGGCTGACATGATGGGGGTGCCTCAGGAGTCGAACGGTTTGGTGATCCCACCAGGTCCTGCCCAGGGAACGGTGATATGTCGAAAAGTAAAGGAACAAAATAGCAGTTCGGCGTCGAAGGGTTGAACTGTTGTCCGGGAGGTTTGAGCCCAAATATGCCGATAAGGAGCTTCACCGTTTCACGGGGCGTTGTTGGCGTTTGGAGGCGGTAACGGTAAACCAGTAATGATGAACCAAGCGGGATAGAAGAGACCGTGGACGCGGACCTGGAGGCAACTGTGTTGAAAGTGAGGATGAAATGGACGGGATGCCTGCCGGCGGGCAGTGGAGGTTCCCGTCGTGACGTTGGTCGTCAACGCGGAACCAGCGGACAAGTCCGGCCCCACTGTGCACTCCCCTGACCGGCCGAGGTGCCCCACCATTCAGTGCACTCGCACTCCCCGCAGAGTGCTGAAGAAGTCTTGGCAGCCAAGAACCGTCACTGGGTCACTCACCCTCACCACCATCATTCATCAGTACCACCCTCTACACCCTAGCCTTCCCAGATTCAGTTTCACTGACGACAGGAACATTCAGGATTCCTGCCATCTCATTCGTCTCATCTTTCTCACTGTTCAGCATCCTTGATGGCGTCTGTGCCCAAAGAGATTATATACACTACTTAACATTTCCAACCCTGACCAACCTTTTCTCTGTCAACAACAAGCAGAGCATCACTGAGCAGCATCACCTGAGGTCACTACATACCCGGAAAATTATAATAGGAGAATACTGGGCTGTACCATCAACGACGTCACACCGTCACCCAAGTCATGAGACCATTGTCCGAAGCAAAGTATGTTATATCACAATGCCGCATATAACCACTCCGTAGACTATCAACCAGCCACATGCTGACCTGTCCTCAGGTCAAAATGGGAAGAGACAATGCGATATAGCTCCAAACCCTCCAGCTTCTCGGATCTCCAGCGGGCCATCAAACACCATCCCCAAGACAGTCCATGTCTAACAGGATGTCGCTCCGTCTGCTGGAAGATCCTCCTTCTATTTAGAGAGTCACCAACTGAAAAATGGGCCGAGATCTTGAGCGGATGTCGCAGCTCGTATACTTCCATCCATGAGAAGCATCTTCGCTTCATCAAGCACCCCGAGCTGCTGGCTGAGCTCCCTGTTGATCCTCTTGCAGACGATCCCGACTCGCCGTGGGAACTTGGGCGCAAAGATGAGCTCATCCGGTCTGAAATCCTGCAAGATGTCCAACGCCTGCCGGACGACCCCCTTTATCACCAAGATACCGTCCAGGCCATGATCCTTGATATACTGTTCCTCTACTGCAAACTCAATCCTGCTGTGGGTGGCTACAGGCAGGGAATGCACGAACTTCTCGCCTCTATCGTCCATGTCCTTACCCAGGACGCTCTGGGCCGAAAGACGGTGGCAGCCGATGAGGAAGTTGACCCTCTTATGCTTGACATGTTGGACTCGGCATACGTTGAGCATGACGCTTACACTATTTTCTCGATGCTAATGGCACGTGCAAGCGCCTTTTACGAAGTTGGCAGTGATAAGAATGGGGAACAAAACACCATCGTTGAGAAGAGTAGGCACATTCACGACGAGTTGCTGATGCAGGTGGACCCTGAACTTGCAAGCCATCTCAAGGAGATTGAAATCCTTCCTCAGATATTCCTCATCCGCTGGATCCGCCTTTTGTTCGGCAGAGAGTTCCCTTTCGAACAATTGCTTGTATTATGGGATACTATTTTTGCTCTTGACCCGAACCTGGATCTTATAGATCTCATATGCGTAGCTATGCTACTGAGAATCCGATGGACATGTGAGACCACTCTTTGTCACTTTCAAAGCCAAACTGAGCAACTGACATCAACAAAACACAGTACTCGAATCCGATTACGCCATGGCCTTACAGCTCCTCCTCCGATACCCAGTTCCTCCATACTCACAAGGACCTCATACCTTCGTCGACGACGCCCTCTACCTACGAGACCATCCCAATGCTGCTGGCGGCGCCACTATCATCTTCAAACACACCGGAAAGCACCCACTCTTGTCATCGGCCGCTCCTTCGGTCACGAGTCCTAGCCCTCAACCACCAGCCTCGCCCTCCAAACACGGCTTTGGTAGCTTACGTCAACGGACTCTAGGAGCCAGGTCACCGTTATCCTCCTTACAACAACCCGGTGGCGTTGAAGCCCTGCTCTCCGGCGCTGCTAAGAACATGATCGAACGCGGAGAGAAGCTAGGCATCAACCAAGCCGTACGGGACGCCATGGGCGAGATCAAGAAGGGTCTCCAGGAAGCTCGTTCGTCTAGTAAGGGTGCAGCAGGCCGCAGCCCTTTGCGCGACGGATATCTCTACCAACCACCACAACACACGGTTACAAGCATGCAGAGGAGGGACCGACAGCTAGCTGCCATGTTGGACGAGTCCATCACCAGTCTCAAGCACCTCGCCGCTTCAGGGTTAGGGGAAACAGCCGACAAGGAGAAGCAAGTCGAAACCGTGGAGGTTGCCGCGGCGAAGATCCAGTTTGTCAAGGCGTGTCTGGAGGACTCATCGCTGATACTTCCTGATTTGGAGGAGTCCGCTCCTGAGCGTGAGCCGCAAGCACCGTCGTCCCCGCCTCCTTCAGCTCCGGCTTTCAACGCCCTCAGCCTCTCGCCTTCCCACCACAGGGGTAGTGCCGATTCAAGGGCACCAACGGTTGCCTTGGATACGACGCCCGTGGTGATGACTTCGTCGGTCGTGGAAGAGGGAGTAGAAGCGGAAGTTAGCATATCGCAAGCGTCGACCATCACTACTCTTCCACCTGCAACAGAATCAACAGTGGAAGCAGATGAGCCCCCCAAGACCCCAACGGAGATGACGACGCCGGAAAACACCACAAAGAAGCCTACAACCAACGACGACGACCTCTCATCGTCTCCCGCTATCCAAAAAACATCTTCACCACCCTCAACGAACCCCACCGAACCAACACCATCATCACCACCACCACCAACCAACCCCGACCCCCTCTCCTCCTCCTCACCCTCGCAACCAGATACCCAAGAACAACAACAACAACAACAACAACAACAACAACAACAACAACAACAACAACAAGCGCCTCACCGCCCCCAACCCCTGCCCACCCGCTCAACAATAGCCCAATCCTCCTTCGCCTGGATGCTCGAGCCCGAAGACAGCGCTAACCCCCTCATCCCACCCTCCTCCTCTTTATCATCAGCACACATCAACAGTCCCTTCCCCTCACCCCGCTCACCCACCACGTCCTTTCCCGAGTTAGGTCGCGGTCGGCCATCTAGCTCTGGCCATGCGATCCTTGCCGGGGCAGCAGCAGCAGGAACGAAAACAACCTCAAAACCCAGAAAAAAGAGTCTAGGAAAAAGTAACAGGATGAGTAACGCCTCAAGGGAACGTAATGCGTTTCTTTTTGGCGAGGATGGTGAGAATGAGGCTGGAGGAAATAAGTTGGGATTGGGGCCGTTGGGAGACGGGATTTTTGGGCTGGAGGTTATCGCGAAGAGTAAAGGGAAGGGTGATGGGAAGAAGGAAGGGGATGATGGTGAGGAAAGTGACAGGGAGAAGGGGGTGAAAAGAGAGGTTGAGGTTGAGGGGGAGAGGTGATGCATATTGAAACCGACGGGAGTGACTGTAAGGGATGAATGAATTGATGTGGGCATACGATGGATTTTTCACTTATATACTTTAGTAATCCACTAGAAGTGGTTGAGATGATGTTTTGGCTTAGGGCGTTAATGACGGAAACGGCCTCACCTCGGTCAGCTTGGCGAGCTGTGAGTTTTTAACTCGGCAGTGACTCATGTCGGCGTGATGATTTTCGCAGTTCGGTTTTGTTTTGTAGAATCGGTTTCATGGAAGCCCATCAATCATTAATGTGGTGATTCTGTTCACCTGAATGGGATGAGACCTTGTATCTGGGGCGAATTGTAATAGTCTGAATGTATGATTTCATGATGCGGGTCTTTTACGCAAAGACTGCGTTTATTACGGTAACGAAATCTGTCGGCTGACTTTGAAATTATCATCGAGGGTGTCAATTATTTTGTACAGAGAGGCGCCTCATTCTTCCATTATTTCATCTCACCATTTGAGTACTCAACCTTCGCGCATTCCATTCCCATCCAATACCCTTGGTCAAAGTCAAGCACGGTGACGGGAGATTCTTCAATCCATTCTGAATGAGAAGGTGCGTTTGTGAGCTGTGATGCTGCTGCTTACCCTGGATTGAATCAAAAGTACTTCACGAGCCAGTGACCCAGTCTGCTAACAACAAATTTTCATCATTGCATCAGCATCAGCACCAGCATCAACAACCTGTCATTGACGGTTCGGACTGTTGCCACACTTCAATTCACTCCTCCAACTTCGCATCTTTCGAAGCTGCTCATCGCCAGGCAAGCACGCACGCTCATTCACAGGTAATTCAGCTCTCAATATAAAAGATTCTGCTGCATCATAAAAAAACATCCCACTAACCCGCTGACAGCACAACAACCACAACCCCCGCCAAAACCAAACCCCCCATCTCTAACGATCACTATCACCATCACCACCATTACCATTACCACAAAATGGCTTCCCCCACCTCAAACCAAGCAACCCACCACCAAGACCTCGCCGACCGCGCCGACCGCGCCGCCGACTCCACCCGCGGCGGTGGTC
>RANZ01000284.1:0-48265 GCA_009805285.1 Neurospora terricola FGSC 1889 | reverse complement strand
CTGGGCGGTCAACGGGCTGGCCGAACGGCTGGGCGAGGAGCACCCGCAGACGCTAGCGGCGGCAAGGGGCCTGAACTCGGCCCTCTACGCCCAAGGGGACCTGGCTTCGGCGAAAAAGTACATGGTCGCGGCCGCCGAGCTGGAGGAGAAGGCACACCCGGAAGACACGTACGGCAGGCTGGACTCGCTGGTCAGGGTCATTCATTGCGAGCTGGGCATGAACGACGTAACGTCCGCGCTGGAGAACCTGAAGATCTTTGAGAGCACGCTCGATAGCCTGTCGGGTGCGGCCGATTATAGGATGCGGTTGTGCTACTTGAGGGCCAAGGGCGAGGCGTTGAGGCAGCAGGGAGACCCAAAAGCGGTCGATGTGCTCGATGAGCAGCTGAGGTTGGCGAGGGAGAGCAGTCCGTTGCAGAATGGTTGGTGGGCGGTGGTGTCGGGCGAGAAACATTTGGCGTATGCGAAACGGTCGGTTAGGACGATGGATAGGGTGGTGCCTTATCCGCTTCCTTGCTGATAGACAGTCAAGTCAGGTCCTTGGGCCGGTTGATGGGTGGTTTGGAGATGTCTTTGTTCATTTTGTTGTGTCCACCTTTCATTGAAAGAGTAGAGGAGTTTATGGAGTTGGGACTTGCGAGGGAGAGATCAGATGGTTGCCCAGATACTTGTTTATATGTTGTTGCTGATGTTGTCGTTTCGGTGGTTTGTCGGAGAGTCGGAGAGGTCGATCCTGCCGTGCCTGCATCCAACTTCTATAAGGCACGGAATGTGGGGACGGCTCAGGCTTACGTAACGTGCAGGCGGGTTCAATATGAAGATGGACAGCCCTGACAGTTTACTTTTGCAAGCTGATACCTTGATGGGCACTATATGATCCGTAGAATTGTTTACCAATGAATTATAAATCAACAAAGACCGGAATGTTGACGCCGAAATGTTACCTTCAGAATACAGATGATGGGAAAATCCCACAGGTCCAGTCCGGGTAGCACCTGCCCTAAAATGCCTAGCGCACATCAGTGGAGGTGCACGGACCTGCAGTTTCAAACACATTAACAGTCGGCATCGTCAGGCAGGGACATCCCTCGGTCTTCACAGCGAGCCGTGCCGCTCTTGCGTTTTTCACGAACTCCTCTTTCCCCCGAGGCTCAATTCTGTTCCCACAAGGAAGTGGTCCCTCACCAAAAGTTTTCGTCATTTGGTTATTTATTGGAGGGTTGGGCATCTTTCTCTTCCGTTCTTCAGACCAATCAATCCATCAAATTTACCACATTGGCTTCCTCTCCTCTCAATTCCTATGGACCCGATTCGACGTCTTCAGACTTCAACTTGACATCTCTGTTGGATTTTCGATACGGATTCAGGTCACCACAGCTTGGAAATCTTTCCCGGACGCAGTTTTCAAAGATACGAATGAAACTGCCCACGAAGAGCGCCTGCCGATGTTAACTTGCTGGGAGCAATGTTTGTCAACAGGCTCAGAACTTCGCGTCCGCTTGGTCTCTACCTCTAATCATTTGTCTATTCCGATGCCAGGGCCACTACCGTGCTAATGGTGCGGTCAATTACAGACATGCCTAACACAGCTATATCATCCCGAGACACGCTCTGAGCCCGCACCAGACACTTGCAGAAAAGGATGCCTCAAGATGTCTTCAAGGGACATCCTCTGATCAGGAAACCACTTGAAGATACCCTGCAAGAGATCCAGAAATAGATCCGCCTTCTCCTTCGGCAATTCGCTCTTGATCACTGCCAGATGAAGCGGACTCTTTGCCCTCCTATGGCTCTTCTTCCAATTCTTTAGCGCGCTATACCTGAGGAATCCAACATGCGCCGGATTAGACGGAAACACGGTCTTCTTCCCTTTATCCCGCTCCTTCCATGCGTTTCGATACGGTACGGGGATGGGGCCAAGAAAATATTCCATCTCGGCCAGCACGTCAGTTTCGGGGCACCTGTCGACCGATTCCCAGTTGTCTGGGAAGGCAGCATGCCCCGAGCAGATCTTGACCATGGAGCAGCCCAGCGCCCATATGTCACTTTCCACGCTCATGTGCCCGTAATGGCGTATGATGCACTCTGGCGCTTTATAATGGACGGGAATCAGCGAGTGACGCGGCTCCCATGAGTGGTGCCAGGCTGAGCCCATGTCGATCACGGTCGCGCGAGGGACCTGGATACCTGATGGGCCTACAACGCCCATGTCTAACTTTTTCCGAAGCAGAATTTCCTGAAGTGCGTAAATGTCACAGGTTGCCGGGAAAACGAGGTAGTCCGGCTCTCTGATGGGATCGGGATCCTCCAGTTCGACTGCTTCCGGCTGACCATACACCTGCAGTATCTCGTCCTGGCTAAGTTTATCCAAGTGCGGCAGGTAATACAGGATATTTGCTGGCCTGAAATCCCCGTGGGCGATTCCCATGTTATGCAGCTTCTGAAGAGCCAGCGCGATCTGTCGACAGGCAAACCGGCTGGCGTGATCGTTCCGGCCGCACAAACTCACGTCGTTCGAAAGACGGAGAACCTCCTTGTTATCTACCTTGGGCCCCAGCAGAGGAAGCACGGAGCACGTATAAGTAGTCTTGCCATCGGGCCCTCCCTTGATAGGGAACTGTTCGTACGGAATGGCGACCTGGTACTCGGTTAGCGCTTTTTCGGGGGTGATACCGGCACGCTTGAACTCCTTCAAGACGCGAAGGTCGGTGTCGGCAGTTCCTCGACGGTGGATCTTGATGGCTTTCCATCTCGAAGGAGCATTTGCAGGAGGCTTCGTGTCCTCCACTAGCCAGACGGTGCCGTAGGTTCCGTGCCCGAGCTTGTTGATGACATGAAAGATCCGATCGGCCTTTTTTTGCTCCGATCTCCGTGTTAATCTCTACTGGAAATAATTGCCCAGACGTATAGAAGTCGCGTTCTTCTGTGTGGCGCCCGTACGCTTCGTCTTCGGTGATAAAAGTCACCGGGATATCGCCAGGACTTCTTTCGCGATCTGGAGCAGCGGACATCGCACTGCAACGGGGCCTGGTGCTGRCAGAGTATTTTTACGGTAAGCAGCCGGCGATACGCAGAGCGGGATGCTAACTGTGATATATGACAGCCCTCCAAATACGGCGTACTTGGACTAGTTTTTAAGTCGTACCCAACAATGCTTCAGTCAATAACAAAGCTCCGTTCCCTTCTCAATGTCTACGATATTGCATGGCCTAGTACTTTCTCCATCCTAGGAGATATGTCAGCCTCTAACGTACGGTGTCTAGGTCCTTCTGGGACCTCGTCAACCGCCCTCTTCTCGTCCCGGGCGTCTTCTCTCACGAATTTCTTTCGACAGGATCCATTGCAGATAATATCAAAGGGCTCTCCTTGACCTGCGATCATTCACACAAGCATCACAGGCTTTGTTGACAATCTCCGTCGTTATCTCGTGATGTCGTAGCCGTTGAGATGGACACTCATCGTCATCCCGTTTCATCCCAACGCTCTTATACCCGACTGACTGACTCTCAACCCAACCTATATTATAGCCTCCAGCCCCAACAACAACACACGGTTTTCTTTGATGCTTCCATTCGCTTTGACCTCCCTTTTTGGAACTCGACTTACATGAAAGTCACACCACCAAATATGTCAGCCAAGGTGATCCTGGTGGGAAAGCCAAGGGGCCAAGCTCTTCTCCCATCTTGTTGATTCGGACAACATGACGTGAGCCCAGCTAGGAGTTTCGGACGACTCGGTTTGCAGAGTGAAATCACCGGGCCTGTGGCTAACAAAGGTGTTCTGCTCTTCTATTTAATAGCTTTGAGGGTTGTCATTATGTTTGCCAAGAACCGCGATGACTTGCACAGACGGCCAAGCTATCAAAGTTATTTTGATTTCGTCAAACACTGACTAGACACATAAACAACAATAGACACAAATGTGATGTCTCAACAATATGACACCTACCATTCCATAGAGGTAAGCAACCCTTTGTTTCCTCTATCAATCTCCCCTATGGCAGCCCAAACTAACCTCCCCTTCCTCCCCCAGGACCAGGACGATGTCGCCCACGCAAAACCCCTCCCCAACGCCGACTTCGCCTTCCTAGGCGGCATCCCCTCCTCGGCCGTCGACATCCCCATCTCCTCCATCTTCATCCTCCTTTTTTCGATTGCCGCCCTCTGGCACCTCTACACTTTTTTCGCCGTCGACCGCCGCCGCCTCCCGCACCAACGCCACTTCTTCGCCATGATGCTCTTCGTCTTCTGCACTTTACGCATCGCCTCCCTCATCATGCGCATCATCTGGGCAACCTCCGTCACCAACCCGCACATATCCGAACAAGTCGTCGCCATCCCCGCCCGCACTTTCACGACCGCGGGGAACACGCTCATTTATATCTTGAATTTTTTGAGCGTCCGCCGGCTGAACCGCGATTACGCCCTTTTTGGAACCCACCCGGCTCCGTTGAGGGTGTGTAGGTTCCTCATGTTTGCTACGCTCGCCTGTCTGGTCATGGCCGTTACGAGTTTGGTGGATAGCTACCACGTGCACACGGAGGCCGTGGCAAGGCAGGGGCGGGCGGTGCAGCTTGCTGCGTTTACCATTTTAACGGTTTTGGCATTTAGTCCCGTCATCTTCGCGGGGGTGGGGCACGCGTTTCGCGATACGAGTAAGACGGATACGGATAAAGATACGCATACACCAGACTTGGGAGGAGGACATGGAGGACATGGAGGAGAAAAAGCGCGGTACAAGGCTAGATTGTCACTGGTGCTTGCGTCGGCGCTGCTGATGACGCTGGACGTCGGGTTCGAGTGCGGCGTGGCGTACGCGAGACGGCCGGTCGAAAACCCGGCGTGGTGGCATCATCGCGCGGCGCTGTACTTGTCGGATTATTTGTTGGGGTTGTTGATGGTTTGGATCTTTGCGGTGGCGAAGGTTGATGGACGGTTTAGGGTTCAGAGGGAGAGGTTGGAGAGTCGGGATGGGAACTTTTTGCAGCATATGGGCATGGGTATGGGGGAGGAAGGGCATCACTATCATGGGGAGGGGAATGAACATGAACATGATCACGATGGGTTTTGGAAGGAGGTGCACTTGGGGGCTCATGGGTTTGTTCACCAAGACCAAGATTCGACGAGGAAGGGGAGGTTTGTGGACAGGATCAATACGGATGAGGATATTTTTGGGGCGGGTTGAAGACATGAAGTTGTCGGACAGAAGAAAGGACACGGACTGGTTGCTCGTGTCTCGAATTATGCCGCGGGTAGTCATTTGGGTGCAGTTTTGGGAGACACTCAACTCTATAGATGGTCCTTTTCTTTTTGAACATGTTAGACGGTCCGTATGAACTCATCTAAACGAAAATGTGTGGATTACGGAGGTCCGACATCTTCAAATGTCGACAACTTCCACCATCTCATCGTGAAGGATCCTTTCTCCCCCGACCGACCCGAACAAACCGCGACAACAACCACAAAAAATGGAGAAAACAAGAAAGAAAAAGGAAGATACATAGTAGCAAAAGATCGGTAAAAAAGAAAAAAGGAACAAAAGAAATTGTTGGTGATCATCGTGCGACGTGGGCCTGATTCGAACAGACGCTCCCGAAGGAACAAGATTTCTAGTCTTGCGCATTAGACCACTCTGCCACCACGCCATTGGTCGTTGTTGAAGATTGCGACGAATAATCCACTTTTAGAGTCGGAAAAGGAGCTGCACTTTTTGGTCCCTTGAAGAAAGGGAAGACCGAGTTCTAAACCACTCGAAGGATTCCGACACGGTCGATGTCTGGATATATCTGATAATTATCTGAATAACGGTGTATATGTTAACCAAGCTAGATACTATGGCTGCAAGAAATCAAATCAGAGAAATTTAAAATTTTGTAGAGGTCTCTCCTCTCCATACAATCGTGTTTAGGTCTGAATGTTCCTGCGTGCATCTCTGCTATTCAATAGTATGTACTGAAAACGAAAGAATTTATATACAACGTGCAGCCCCTTTACAAAAATGCTTGACACGTGCGCGCCGTTTTCTAGACCTCCTGGTCTTCAGAACGAAGGGGGGGAAAAATGAAAAAGAAGATCATCCTGCCATCAACATCCTTCATATGTACAACTTCCTTCCTTCCCCCGTGGGATGGCATTACTCGGCTGGCCCAGAATCACACGTGGCGACGAGTAGAAACACCACGCAAGGCTTCCAGTTCCAACCCTAGAGCTACCTCCCTCTCAGCAACCAGAAGTCTTAACCGCCGAAGCAGCACAAGCAGTTCCGCTCGGCCCGGACCCAATCTTCTTCGGCTCCTGGCTGTTATCGCTCGTGCCCTGGTAGATCCAGCACAGGCTGGAATCCTTGACGCACGAGTCCTTGATAGTAGTAGAATCGCCGTAGTTGGCGTTGACGCCGGCAACCACCTTGGCGCCCTCAACCCGGACATTCGTAAAAGTTGACGAGCGGGTGTGCTGCGTGGCGCAGTTGCCGCACGACCGGTACAGCTTGCCGATGTTGGTGGCGTAAAAGTTCTTGACGGCCACGGTGCCGCCGCCGTTGTGCTGGAACACCTTGTCGTCGGCGTTGCGCGCGCCGCCGCCGTTGACGTACGAGGTGCCCGAGGATTGCTTGAATGTAGCGGCGTCTTCGCAGACGTCGGTCCACCAGCTGTTTTTGTTCGCAAAGATAATGATCAGCGCCTGCTTGCGATTGTTTTGTATAAGGTAAAGCGCAGGGAAAGAGATATAAAAACTTACACATTGTTCAAAGTACACTTCCCCAAACAATGCACACCCTCCCCGTTATTGGGGCCGATGACCACGTTGCTGAGCGTGGCGCCGTCCTCCAGAATGAACACCGCGTCCTTGTCTCCGCCCTCGGACTGGTCGTTGCACGTCGACGGCGACCGGTCCCACTGGTACATGCCGCCATCCAGGCTGCCGCCCGCGGCCACGGTCTTGACGGCCGCCAGGTTGGTCGTGCCCGATGGCTTGGGGAAGGTTGTTTGCAGGTTGGTGTTGGTGGTGGCTGCGGAGGCGAGGGAGGCGGCGGAGGCCACGGCGAGGAGGGAGAGGGATTTGATAGACATGGTGGACATGGTGATGGTTGGTTACTTAGTTCGTGTAAGTCGGTGAAGGTAGGCGAACTCCTCAAGATGATGATGATGAGCTTGACTGATTCTCAATATCGTGGACAACCACTGCCCTCCCTTCCTTTATATAGAGATAACAATCTGATTTCAGGTCCGATTATCAACACAGTAGCTACGTATTCCCATCCCCAGCCCATGTCGAAGATCCTTTCGTATTGTCAAGTGTCGGTGTGTCTGACGTCGTAACCGTTGTGGCATTCTCCGTGTTCGTTCTCCGATAGGTATTCAGGTATTCACCACTGCTAGTTCGTCCGTCCGTTCGTTCACTCGGCGGTTTCACGCCTTCCACCAATCCCAGAAAAGGCCATGATCGGGTTTTGGGGTTTTGGGGGTTTGGGGGTGGTTCTCTTCGAAACTTGACCCTGTCTGTTTTTCTTGTCGGGCTTGTCCATTCCCATGCTGGTATCCGCAACGCCTCATGGCCCCCTGGCCCCGGCATCAGAAACTGTAAAGGGAAAGAGTAGGCTACAATTACCTGTAGTGATTTTTTTTTTACTCCGCCCGATAGACACACGTCTAGACTTAGACGGCCTAGATCCTTAGGCTGTTAGGACACCAAATTCCATGTCAACCATGAGGAGGACCTCGACGGACCTTAACGGACCTCAACGGACAAAAAGGCCAGTCAACGATCCGATCCACCTCTGCCTCTGCTGCTCTGCTGCTCTGCATGAAGACATAACGGAATGACAAGTACGACCATCCCAAAAAGCTTAGCTTGCGCATGCACCCCGGATTCCCTTGCGCTTTTCTGCGATTTTAGTCTCGCCTAGACCGGCCACCATCCGCGTAACGGTTGTTCCCGAGAATATGAAGCGAGACTTGACTGAATGGACATTCGCCAAACAGTTTTGACCTTCCATTGCCGTTCTTGAACTGATATTGCTACCTATTGATCAAAAGCCTTGAGCCTCGAAAATGCACGAGAATCATCGCTTCAAAGTACCAAAAATCTCAAGGGAACTGAACTGGCCTTTACAGCTAGACCCCTAGGTAGTAAGGATGGCATTCGGGATTTCCCCTGCTCTCCCTAGTGTAGTAAATCTGATGATCTGATCTGATCTGATGCTGTCATGGGTATCGGCAGTTACCATGTACTTCATTTCGCAGTTCGCGGTTTGCGGTGTGGACTTGCGTGACTCCTGGTTCAAGAATTACGTTCGCAGCGCCGAAAGGGGTCGCAGCAATTGCAACGTCTTGGCAGCGAGCCCGCACCGGGTTGGTGGGATTTTTCAAGGAAGGTGGTGAAACTCTGGAACAACCCCTTGACTTGCAGCTTAGCATGGGCATGATCATGGAAAAGTCTCGGAGGTACAACGGTTTAACGGAATGTGGGAGAGAAGCAAAAGGGTAGAGATAGGTAACCAAGATCTCAGTGTTGCTATCGTTGCAGTGCCCACCTTTCCAAGGTTAGTGGTTACGTGGTTCTGGGTTCTGGGACTCTGGGTTCTTCCCCCCAGTAGAAAAATCTGAAACCATAACGAGATGACCGACGGAAAATGTTCGGTTCGTATCTTTTTCCGCGAAATGTCCGCGTGGCCAACGTTCGATGGAAGATTGAATGGAAGATTGGATGGAAGAGGAGATAGTGGGATTTGACTGGTGGATTCTAGGTTGGTAGAGGCACCTTTTACGCAACCCACAAGCGCATGTTTTCTGACGGGACGAGTTCTCAATCACCATAATTCGACATAACTGGTATCTGTTCCCCGAGTGATGAGTTCGAGCTTCCTTTCGTGCTTGGGTACCCGAACTCCTAACATGTTGTGTTTTCCTGCCGCAAAATGAACCCAACCCATGCCGTGTGACCTTTTGCCCTAGACGCCGGAGTCTTGCTTGCCCTTTTGTAAAAGAAAATACCCTGGAGTAGGAAGCCGGGGACATCAGAAGTGGCTTCGACCATCAAAAAATCTCATCGTGTGGCAGATCGGGAGGTGGCCAGTGGGACCATCTACCATGCCCGGCCTTTACGGCACAGAGCAAGCCCATGTGATTTGTGACCCATAGAATCGCAAAGTGCAATAACAACAGGGAAACGCTTGTCTTCCAACCCGTAATCGTTCCCGCCCTCCAGTACTGTTCGTTGTTGTAGTCAGGTGCAATGTCATGGTCACCAGACAAGCCCCCAGGAGCAATGCCGGGGGTGGCCCTAACGATGTGCCCGTCATGTTCATCCAGCTGGTTGTTCTGGTTATTCGCTTGCTCAATGCTGCTTCCTCGCCTGTTCCCATAAGATACCCCAAGCATGGCATTGCTTCCTCTTCTCGGTTCCGCATTCCCAACCGGATTTAGCAAGTCCAGAATCGCCAGGGCAAAAACCGATGTCAAAATGCCAAGGTTGGAAGCATAGGGCCAGCAGATCCACGACAGCGAAAAGATTTTGATGCCTAAAAAGGCAAGCTTAAGCAACACTCCGAGGGAAACGCCATTTGCATCCAACCACCTCCCAGCGTGGTATCGTGTGAGCACTGCGCGGTGCTTCATCTGCTCAAGCCGGGTGCTGGGCGGGGGCATGAGCAACGGGGTTGTGATGGCTGGCGGAGAGGGCTGCGGCTGGTCAAGGCTGCGTGACAGCGTCAACGATTGCGACTGCCTGCGCGTGTGGTGGGGACGATGAGTAGGTGTGCCGTCTTGGTCTGCGGATACTGGTGTGTAACCATCAACTGACAAAGGAAGATCCTCGTCTGGAGATGAAGACACTTTGGCATGTCTGTGGTCTGTTTGCGGAGGAGTGGTCAGTGAAGGCGCATCTGGGGAGGACGGGGCGGGTGACTGACCTGGCATAGGCGTGCTGGGAGGCATGGGAGAATCTAGGTCCTGTATCCTCCGCCCGGCTAGGCCAATCGATGGGATGGGACCCGTAGAGTTCCCTCCCACCCCGTCTAAGCTTGACTCATTCTTCATGGCACTCAAAACTTCATTTGCACTCGGACGCTCGGCTGGGTTAATAGCAAGAAGCCGCTTGAGAAGCTGGTAAAGCTTTGCGGGGAGGTCGGGGCGCTCGCGTCGTTCGTCCTCGAAACCCTTCCAATCCGTGATCTCAGTACGCAACAGATCAATATCCTCCAGCTCTTCGTGGAGCGAATTAGCATTGGCGTATGGCAACCTCCCGAAACACATGAAGTAGAGGATCATTCCCAGCGAGAAAATGTCTGATTTTGTCGTGAAGTTACCGTACTTGCCGTTGGCGTCCTTGATCAACACCTCGGGAGCACAGTACGAGATGGTGCCAGTCGACCCGGTTGACATTCGTACGGCGTTTTCGGGTTGAACCTCGCCGAAATCACTGATGAGACAGCTGGTGCGACCACCCTCGCGATGCAAAAGGCAGTTGCTGGGTTTGAGATCCCTGTGAATGTAGTTGGCGGCGTGGAGGTAAGCAAGACCGGAAGTGATGTCCTTGAACAGCGAGAAGATCTCCTTAAAGGGCAACTGGTGCTGTGTCATGGTAGGCCGTTCGATGAACCCCTTGGATCGACGGCGTCTTTGGGCCTTGATCTCCTCTATGGTTGGCTCCTTGTGCAGGTCACCAATGACATACTGCTGCAGATCACCGCCGTTACAGTACTGCTGGAGAATGAAGGCACATGCGACTTTGGGGCCGAACTTGTTGATCTTGACATCCTCGACCCACGAGAAGCGGTACGAGACCAAGTTTGGATGTGACAGTTTGGCGAGCAACTCGACTTCGACAAGCACCTTGCCCAGCCAGGCGTGGTCATCGCCAACGGGCACGCGCTTGCAAGCAAAATGACCCAGGTTGCAACCGTCAATCTCATGGCGCACCAGCATAACGACGCCCTTGCCACCGCGGCCGAGGGTGCGCTCCTCGTGGAAAAAGGTTTCGAAATAGTTTGGGGCAAAAGCCTCCTTCTTGATACGAGTGGTCTCGGGGGGCACAGGCTCGCTGCTGACGAATTCGGCATTCTGTACGCCAACTTCGTTTCCCCGATCGTCTATGGCGGGGACAGGACGGACCAAGCGGCGGATGGGGCTCGAGGGCGGGCGTGGGTTGGACGGACCCTGGCCGTTGTGGCCGTCGCGCAACATACGAAAGTAGTCGGGGTCGACATAGGACTCGCGTCGGTCCGAGTCATCATCGACATGACTCTCGGGAGAAGTTCGCAGGGACTGATGACAGGTGGGACATTCGTGAAGCTGGAGGCCGCGGATCTCGAGGCGCTGGGTGAGGGGATCGCGGACGACGATGGCATTGCGATGGCGGCTGTTGGAGCGCAAAAAGGGAAAGGCCCGAACATGTCAGCGTCATTGACTCTTTTTTTTTTTTTTCCAATTGGTGTGCCAGGAGTAGTCGAGTAAATGAGGAGTGGGATGACATGACGTACAGCACAATCTCTCGCCCTTCGCGGGGGTGGTATGGGATGAGTGACATGACTGCTGCTGACTTGCTGAGCTCTCTGGGTGGTGGTGTTGTCCTCAGGACTTGGAGCTGGAGACGGAGACGCCCATTCTGTTGATGGGCTTAAATCGCCGTGTTCTTGGTGACGCAGACGGTTGAGCGTCTTTTCTTCTTCTTTTGTGCTCTTTGTCGCTGTTTGTCGTGCTGTTATTGTTGCAGTCTCGGAGCTGTGGAAAGCTCCCGTCTTTTGTTGGTTGGAACTGAATCGCGGGGATGGGATTTGGGAATCTTGATGGGAGATAGGTGTGTCAAAGGAAGTGGAAATTCCCTTGAGAGCTGGAGGGTTGACGGGAGGGTCTTCACTTGTCAATGACGGATTGACGGGGATGCTTGTTTGCAACTGGGCTTTTAGCAGGCAATTTGACTTTTGGCAGCTGCGTTGCACCAAGACCCGGTGACGGAACGGGAAGTGGCGGATGCCCTTGGTCATCATCCTCTAGACTTAATGAGTTAGAAGTGGCCAGTGCGTCCGGCAAAAAAGAGCAGCCGGGGCTCACCTGTGTGACATAGCGTTTGAGAACTGGCTATGCCTAAACAATTTCCTTAACAATTTCCTTCTTTTCTCTCCCTGACTTCACTTTGTCACATCCAATTCCAATCATGTCTCCCAAAAGTCAACATCAACACCAACGCGGCACAGACCGAACTTCAACTTTCCTCCTACCGCCAACTCGACTGTATCCAACTGCCTCTACATACCTCTATGTACTCCTCTACCTCTACCTTTTCAAGAAATGAAGAAATGACGTGGTCCCGATGCGGATAAAGTCATGATCAGAATGGCTGGGCCGGGTGCTCTGACGCCGTCTTGTCCAGTAGGACCACGACCTCGACAACCCTTTCAACAACCCTTTCGATCTTCCCGTCTTTTGCGCCTCTTTGAACCAGATCGTCAGATACGCCGTCGCACAACAGAAGCGCCACGATATCCTCTCGTCCTCATCTGCGCCCTCGCCTGTATGGGTGCGGCCGCATATCCGGTGCCATTGGTTTGGCTCCCCGGTCCAAAGTCAGGCTGTCCTCCCAAGCTGCCAAAGATATCGCCAATATAGTTGGTCGGCTTGATTCCCTTTTGGAACGTCTGCTCCCAGCCCTGCAGAATCCCTCGAACAATCTCGACACCCGCCTTGCCCAGGTTGGCCACTGCAGTCGGGAAGCCGTTCTGGTCCGCCATCAGGTGCTGATAAGCTGTGACATTCGGCGGAGGCCTGTCAAAGTCGGATCCGGTTCGAATCACAACCACACGGCCAAAGTCCACAAGGCCCTGGATGGCTCCGCGGACGAGCACCTCGAGGACGGCGTTGTCTTCCTGCGCCGACATGCAGTACTCGCCCGTCCCGTTCGTCCACACCTTCGAGACCGTCTCAAAGGCTTCGCTTAGCAGAGTGCCCGAGTAGTACACATCGCTGGTAGCCGTGTCGCATTTGACAACACTCGGCACTTCAGTGGCGGCAGCGTACTCAGGCCCGGCCTCCTTGTACTTGGCCCGGTACCCGGCCACTGCTGCCGAATCAGCCAACTTTGCCTTTTGCGCAAACCCATACGCTGCGTCCCGTAGCGCATCGTTGACTTCAAACACCTCAGTGCCATAGATGGTGGTGGGGTACTCGTTCGGTCCCTTTGTGCCGTAGGCAAAGTATCCAGTGCTGAAGTTATCCGGCTTCTCACGAGCATCCAGCTCATACTGCAGAGCGACCTGGATGACATAGCGTGAGAGCGCAACACCACCAAGTGTCGAGTATTTGGGGTTGACACCTGCAATGCCCCCAATGACAAAGTATGTCTGGCGGAGGTCAAACTTATCAGAGAGCACCAGCGCCATGGCACTCGCTGCCGCGTTGATCTCGCTCTCTCCGGCCGTCAACTGGCATACAGACTTATCCGCCGTGCATAGCACTTGAGGGTACAGCATGGACAGCCCGGGCACGTCGATCTTGTTGTCGGTCAAGTTTCCAGTTCCCGATTCCACCATGCTCGTCTTCCAGGCTTCCGATTCGGGCTCAAACTAGAGCGGGCTCAAATTAGCACGTCATCCAGCTTCTTCCGCAACTGCTCTTCTTCCTGTCACTCACCATGCTCACGATAAAAACCTTGGGTGCTATTATCCCCGTATTCCCGCCGGTGTGATTCCTATGGCGAGGGACGGCCGCAGCCGTAGCCGGGCCTAGATGGCAAAGCAACTGCAGGGCAACAGTTGCCCAACACGAGAAATGCCGCATGATGAGGGATAATGGCCAAAAAGAAAAATTGAATGGTTTCAGAGAAGACAGCTACGTCTTCTTATGCCCAACGGGAAGGACAGAATGTGAATGGATGACTACGTTCCCTAGTCCGCCTTATCTTCCCATGCCACCGGACTGCCAGGTTCGGCCAAATTATGGATATCGACGATCATCACAATATCAAGCATGGTCTACGAAAATAAGAATGCAAGGCCTTCTTACAAAGCCGTCCAAAACCTCGGGATTGCTTCTTATTCACTGGAGGCGTACCCAGAGTTACGCTGAGTCTGTTCATAGGCTCCAGCCCGTCGTTGTTCCCCCTATTTCTCGTCTCAAGCTTGAGACCAAAGCTCCCACCCAGGTGTTGACTGACTCGGCTTAACTCAGCTACGGCCCAGCGGTGAGGACGACACGGAGTAAACGCGGGAACTAACCATGCAGACCATTCAACCAAAAAAAATTCCGGGAAGAGACCCGATAGCGCGGGAATCACTAGTTGATCGGCGAAGAAACTGGGATGATGCCTACTTTTCATCAAGGGGGCTTCCGAAGTTGCCGATGAACACGCTTATGGGCGAACGTTCGAACACCAAGTGAACTCGACGACAAGCCATCTTTATCAACATCGGTGTGTCTTGAAGTGTGGTTAACTTCTTGATCTTATCAGTCCGTACTAAACACTTTATCTTGTTCAAGTATCTCACCGTTCTCTTACAGTTCTCCATACCGCGTTCACGATGGCTGGAGAAGCGCCGCCATCCATCACTCTCATCGCTCACACCATTCAACAACACTAATTTTCACGACCTTTATGTGCCTATCCAATCACGATATCTGTTATTTTGACCTCCAGTTTTTCGACTTCTTCGGGATACTCGGTACTGATCGATCCAGCTCCCCATTCACTGCAGATACACCAAAAGTGCTTCGGTTGCCTTGACCGAAAACGTAGCCTGGCTACCAGAAACGGATAAAGTCTCAAACGTCTCGGTCCCGCTTATGGCACAAGACCCATTGTCAAACTGCTGCCCTCCGAACGACGGAGGACTTCCCTGATCCACTCTAGACGTCGCGCTTGCTGCCGTCAGCCTTTTCGCTCTGATCGTTGACGAGGTCAAGCCGGTCAAGGTAAAGGACTGGGCAGTCCTCGTCCCGCTGCCGGCGAAATAGTCTGAATTGTATAAGAGCACTCGTAGGGGAAGCCCCCTCGAATCGAACGTGGCATAGGCCGCGTAGTTGGTTGAACCGCTATCCAAAGCCGTCAGGTGGCTCGCGCCGGCCATCAATGCTACCGCTGCGTACGCCCCGTAGTACGGAGCCCCCATGCTGTATCGGCCCCAGAAGCAGTATTGGCAGTTGCCGACAGTCCCATGATGGAAGTACGTCCTCGACATGTTGCTGTAAGTGGCACGGAGAGCGTAGTCCATGGTCCACAGCCCTGCCCCAAATGTTGGGGAGACTCCGGCTGCTCCACCGCCAGATACTGGAAGAAGATTTCAGTCAACAAAGCTTTCTCTACGGAAAAAGGAACGTGTGGTACATACCCGAATTCGTCTCGCCAAAGACGTACTCCTTCCCGACCCCGCGAGCTGCGGCTACGTCGGCGTCAAATGTGTGGATGCTCTTCGAGATGGTCGAATGGGTCATGAGACTCTGAATGCTTCCACCGGGGTAGTTGTGGTGGGCGTAGTGTCGAACATAGGGCTTCACCGTGGCGTTTTCGGTCGCTATCAGCTGTGCAGCTCCCCATTTGGGCGGCGCGTCATTCCAGTTCCCGGCCTGGATGATGTTGGTTTTGCCAACCGCGCTACCCACTCGAATGTTCCAATTATTCTGCGATGCGGCATCCGTGGCCGGAGTCCAGTTGACGCCGGATGTGATCGGTTGCCCGTCTTTGACCCAGTCTGTTGTACGGAATGTCCTTCGTCAGCACAGCCAATCAGCATCTCCGACCTCAAGGGTGCTTGCTCTCACATTCAGGTTCATTCCCAAGTTCAATCGCCAGCAGATTCTTAACCTCGGAAACAGCAACCTTGGCCGCAGCAATCGTGTTGTCAATATCATTCTTGCCCCTATTCAGCCCAACCACCACACTCCCCCCATATGTCCCCGCCAGCGTCATGAACTTGGGCCCGAACGTCAAAACGGACGGGGCGTCCTTTGCGTCCGCCACCGAGTACACGACATACGCCGACGTCTTGGAGTCATATTGCGCTCTGTCTTGCGTCGTTCCGCCGATGCGGATGGGCGGCCAGACGCCCGTCAACGCCTTCCAGTTTGCTAGGCATTGCTGGGTGGCGGTGACGTTGGTGAAGTATGACGGGAAGGCGAAGAACTCGAACGAGATCCCGATGGGCGCGGGGTCGAGAGGGGCGTAGGCGTAGCCTCCTGTTCCGACTTTGCTGGGGACGTTGAAGGTGACTGCGCCTGAGGCGGGAAGAGCTGCTGTTAGGCAGAGGGCTAGGAGGCCTGCTGTTTTGATGTCTTTGCCTGTCATGGTCGCTATGAGTCAAGGCATGGCATGGAACGGTACAGGGTCCTCTATAGGAGGAATTTTTGGGGGATCACCTCTATTTACTGGAAGACGTCACTCCGATATCCAAGATTCGGAATCGGACACCACCCGCCCGATTCAGGAACTTCGGTGCTTTAACCGGCCGATGCAACGCCAGACGACCAGGCATGTCTGGGGAGTAATTTTTCCGTCTCTCACAATGGAATACCAGGACGATCATCCTTGGTACAACGAGCGGGATAACACCTTTTTGCACGCTTGGCACTGGACGTGCGCCATGTTTCTTGTTAGGTAGTGTACCAGACTCTATCGTGAAGACACTCTGCAAGCCAATTACTTACCCCGGTTCCTTATGTAAGTTTTTATCATGTTCTTTCCTCCGCTTTATGCTTTCATGGGCACTCAATGCTTTGCCCTCTCAGGTACGTGGTCACGAGTCACTTAGTCGATTACTTGCACGTTCTCATGTTTCTGTTCCATTGTATTTTGATCTAATAAATGCTTGCGTTAGTCTAACCATATTCTAACCAGGATTCTATCAATGACCCATCCGCACTTCCCTCTATGCCTGCTGCCCTGGCTGCATGAAGTTGCCCACAGCTTCCAGCAACCGCACCAGCTCTGCCGACAGCTCCCTCCCTCGCCTCAGAGGCCCTTCACACACCTCCCGAATAGCTCCCGCCGACAACTCAGTCAGGTCTTCCCTCGCCCTGCTAATAGGATAATCCCCATTGTTAATCTCCTCCTGAAGCGCATACTTCTTCTCAACAGCTGTCAAAAGATCAGACATACCCTTACGCCTTTGCAAAAAGGCCTTGAAGTTCTCACAAATCCTATCATCTGCCTCTCTAATCTTCTGACACAACTCAACACAATGATTAAGGGGCCTCTCAAAATCCCTAAAGAACGCCCACCGTTGCGCCGGCTGGTGTTGAAGCGTCGCTCGAGCATGGGCAAGATCTAGAAACAACTGCTCCAAAAGCTCGGATGCTTCGAGTAGGTGCTTATCGATCACCATCTTCTGCTTGTGAATCTCATCCGCAGTAGTCAAAACCGCGGTCCTAGCCTGCGATAGGCTTTGGAAGCGTTGGACGTCGCCACCTCCCAGTCCCAGATCGTCTTGGTCACTCATAGCTAAAGGATGAAGGCCTTCAAGATTAAGAAGCAGACTCAAAGGGTGATACTCCCCCGTCACCACCAAATTCGGACACTCATTTGCGTTCACATCACCAACGGCGTCGCCGTCCCTGTTGACGTCCGCAGCAGCATSCTGCTGCCACCCCGCAGAATGAAACTTTTGCAGGAGGCAGGGCATCGTCTGCTTATAGACTACGCAGCAGCTGTGGACGTGGGTTGGACAGAGGACGAATTGATGTTGCGGCTGGCGTTGGGACATTAGCTCGTCTTCTGTTAGCCTAGGGGGAAGATTGAGCTTGTTGGCGACGGCGGGGGTGAAGAGATTGCAGTTGCAGCTGGTTACGTGTAAGCTGTTGGGGGCTTCGGGGTGGGAGGAGTGGTGGGAGAAGTGGATGATGTTGATGCGGCACATTTTGGGTGGGTGCTGTGTGTGTGGGTGTCTGAAGCTGGGAAAGTGTTCTGGTGAGTAAGATGGTTAGTATACTGCTTTGAGTATCCGGTAAGTCTAGTGTGTTACTGTCCGAAGTGGTTGGTGATCTTCGAAGCTGACAACATCGCAGGGCAGACGAACATATAAATACATGATTGCGGTAAGTCCATCATGGCCGCGAATGTGAACAGCTTTTCTGAATCTCTGGTGGATTTTTTGTCAACTAGTAGTAAACTTGGAGTTCACGAGCACTTGTTGTTTTATTCCTATTGTTTTTTTACTTTCTGTCCCGGGAGACTTCCGATCCACTCGTTCGAGTGCTTCTTCTCTCGGTTTCTTTGTTCTTTCTCTGATGAGCCTCGTCCAGGTCGCCGGGGAAGACATCCGAGCGAGCCAGTTGGACACAATCCCATTCTTCTAGTCTCTTACAAACACTTCTTTGTCAGGGCTCCGGCTTCCGAGTTCCGGCCATTGTTCCAGTCACTACCCAGTCCTGGATCGATCGCTTAGGCGGATTTGGACAGATGGACTGAGCTGTGGCTTCTGATGATTCTCTCCCGGGGAAGATATCCGAGTCAGTTGAGTACAATCCCATTCTCCTCAGTCTCTTTCGAACACTACTTTGTCAAGTCTCCGGCTTCCGGGTTCCGACCATTGTTCGTCGCCAGTCCGGTCCTGCATGGATCGATCACTCGGTTTTGGACAGATGGACTGCGCTGTGGCTTGACATCCTCTTCATTCCTTCAATCTCTCATCAGGAACATTGCGAATGGTTTCAGTCATTAGAAGACCTTGTACAGTTTCCTGTCCGACCGGTCGTTGAGTTCCGCTCTTGTTCTGGAATAAGCGGCCGATCGTACCACAACACAATCGGGCAAAGCAATGCCGACCTCAAGCAGACAGAACCCTCCTCCACGCGCAAGTGCCGACCAATTCACACCTTTTTGTGCTAATACTTGAGCACAAAGACCAAGACTTCACACATTAACCCCACAAAACGGAGGGATGATATGGCCTACTTCATATCTACCCCAGATCATGTGGAACGCTTAGCACTATACACCACTACCATCTTTTAATCTCGGGAGTCGCATGGCGTCGCATGCACCGCATATCCAGCTAAATTCCCAACTGACTCCTTCCGGGCTTCGTGCCCTTTACCCGGTCGTCACTGGTTGATGGCTGCCCTGTCTTTAACCGCTTGCGCCGAATCCAGGAGAAATACTACGTGCTTGGCACTGGTATATGATGTTTGCACCATGGAGATGCCGAAGATTGGTTCCAATGAGGTGCAGTCGTGAGAGAAAGACAGGAGACTGCACGGACAGAGATATATAGATCCCATGGCCTTCCTCCCCGGTGCTCTGGACAGCCAGGCGTGTTTCCGTCAGATTATCAACCGCAACGTCACCGAGTTTGGACCGATAAGAACGAATTTTTTTTTTTTGTTTGACGTCGGCTTTGGAGTTCGACTTGGGTCAGAGACAAAAACCGGAGTCCATCAGAACCCGGGAACGACGACAACAATAAATCGCTGAACGTCAAAAGAGGCAACAACAGAACTGAACAAAATGAAGCCGAGCACTGCTCTCGTGTTGCTTATCTCGGCTGTTGCTGAGGCGCATTGTGAGTAAACTAACATCTTATACTTCTTCCTTTTCCCTTCCCAAATTGGTAGGACTAGGACGGTTCGACAGATGGATCGCTTTCAGCAAGGATAGAGGTTCGAAGGGGAAGGATGCGTGATGCTGGATCTCCGAGTGGAGACATGAGGCATATAAATGCACCTGCGGGCTTTTGTCAACATCGAAGCCCGCATGGCTCAGTGGTAGAGCGCATCACTAGTAATGATGAAGTCGTCAGTTCGATTCTGGCTGTGGGCAAATCAAGCTCGTCACCCTTCTTTTTTTTCTTTTTTTCTTCTATGACCTTGTCTGCGAGTTTGCGTATTAACATGCATCCTTTTCTTGTTCCCATTTCCTTTTTTGTTCCATGTTTGCTTCCAGCCTCATCTCCGTTCTACATATCCTCTGGGCCTTTCGTTTTTTCTCCCCTTTCCCGCACATATCATGATCTTCTTCATCTGTTCATGTGTCATACCAGACTAACTCATGACTGCCAGACACCTTCCCAAGCGTCGGTAACTCAAATACGTCCGAACAACCGCTAACTTTCAAAGTAACGGACCAGTCCCCAGCATCAGCACCGATGCCATCCGGTGCTATGAGCGCGACGCCGGCAAAGGAGTCCCCGGTATCCTCAACGTGACCGCCGGCCAGACTCTCAACTACAACGCGAAGGCGTCCATCTCTCACCCGGGACCCATGGCAGTCTACATCGCAAAGGTCCCCGCCGGTCAAACGGCCGCGACGTGGGATGGGAAGGGCAAGGTTTGGAGCAAGATATACCAGGATTATCCGACTATTTCGGGGGGCATGTCGTGGCCTTCGCAAGGTTTGTTTCCCTCTGTTTTTCTTTATATCTATCGACCCACTAACGCCTCGATTTCCACGTATAGGTCAAAAGTCCATCGGAGTCAAGATCCCCCAATGTCTCCAAAACGGCGACTACCTCCTCCGCGCCGAGCACATCGGTCTGCACTCTCGGCCAGCTCCGCCGGCGGCGCCCAGTTCTACGTGTCGTGTGCGCAGATCTCGGTTAGCGGAGGCAGCGGGAGCTATAGCCCGCGGAACCAGGTCTCCTTCCCGGGCGCGTATCAGGCGACGGATCCGGGGATCATGATCAATATTTACTATCCCGTGCCGAAGAGTTGTACGCCGCCGGGGCCGGCGGTTGAGAGTTGTTAGGGCCGAGGAGTTGGCTTTTTCTTCTTGAGCAAGGAGGGGGTTGGACTTACCATTTGGCAAACGCGCAGGAATGGCGTGGAGCCATGGAAGGAGGACGCTTTGGCCGCGATAGCACATGGGCTTGACCAGGAAAGCAAGGCGAAGATCTGTCAGGCTGAAAGGGTGGGGTTGAGGAATGAAACGGCGAGGGGGATGAAGGTTACCCTGCGGCAGGGGGTGTATGGGGAGGTTGAGTTGAGGGATGTGGGTAAGGAGGGATGACATGGGATCCGCATGGAAGCATGGATATGTGAAATACACGATGACAGAACCTCTATGGCTACCAAAAGAACGTCAACGATGAAAGCTGCACTTGACTTATCTTGAACACGCATCCATAAACAAGGAACAATAATGAATTAATATTAAGGTATGTATTCGACTCCTATGTAGAGATATGAACCACGAAGCGCTCAACGCTCTCTCTCTTACACCTCAAAGTCTACCAGAGACTCTCATGACTGACCGCTGAGACACCCCGACAACATTCTAGCGGAAATGCTTAGCGCAAAGATAAGGAGAAGTCGTTGACTTGACCCGGTTCTCTGTCAGCTGGAATTCCTCGCAGAACGAATAATTGCCCCTGAGCTTGGCGTATTCACATTGCGTGCCGGTACCGTCGATGGGGACTTTGCAGCGGCACTCCATGCGGGAGAATCCGAAGGTACACATGTTGAATGTTACTGTTGTTGGGTTGTGGAATAGGGGAAGGGGAGTAATGCTTGGAGCTGGTTTGAAGTAGTGCAGTTTGTTCTTTGATGTACGCGGGATCGAAGATTGTGATGATGATGCTGTTTATCATGGAGGATGGGGTCAGAAGCTGGCAGACTTATTATACCTTTAGCGTACTATGTATGAACACAAGAACAACCCGAGTACATACAGTACATGAACAGAGATCCTGGTGACCTTTCATCCCGTTCTTTCAATGCCGTCCCTTCTCGGTTTCCCGAAGTTCCCTTTTGTTCCGGTCATCTGGATTCGGGACCCGGCGGAACACTAGTGGAAATAGAAGAATATCCCGTCTTCAGCCGTGCTGAAAAGGCCTTACAGCCAGCCAGAGGTTTCTTTGTTCAAAATAAATCAACAATGTCTTTATTAGCGGGGTGAGTTAGTCCACGGCTTGCTTGTTCTTGAAAGTCTTTGTAAGGATCAAGTCTAGAGTTCATTGTCCATCACATGTTCTCGAACGGAAGTTGCTATTCACGAGTTC
Source organism: Neurospora terricola FGSC 1889 (assembly GCA_009805285.1). Taxonomy (NCBI): domain Eukaryota; kingdom Fungi; phylum Ascomycota; class Sordariomycetes; order Sordariales; family Sordariaceae; genus Neurospora; species Neurospora terricola. The sequence goes on along the minus strand of RANZ01000284.1, from coordinate 26,350 downwards.
ATGCGACAAGGACTTTGTTCCAATAATCGCGAGGAACAAACTACGGGAGAAAGCGAACAGAATACACAATTCGTTGAGTTTTAGTCCATTCACGTCGAGGAGGGAGTCGTAAAGGTTTGTTCATCCCACAAGCAGTGAAGATGGTAGGTTGAAGTTACCTCAATCTCTTCGAGTAGCACTACCTTACCCACACACACCCCAAATTTACACACACCTCCCCTTCTAAAGACACTCGCCAGCAACATTGCACCCACTTGTGGTAACCCTTAGAAACTCGGCGTGGACGTGTTTTCAGGCACACTGATTCCAGTGTGCACCAGTTCAAGTGGCTTTAGGCATTACATGTTACTTTGACGTCTTTAACGCTCAATATACGCAGTGATATTGCTCGACACAAGATCATGGACTGTTAAACTTCACCTCTCCCGTCTCTTACTGTATTACATCCATATATAAACACAATCTTCCTATCCAAGATACTGTCTCAGACTCAGCATTCTGGTCAACAATGCCAAACTCAAACGCCAAACTCAAACCTTCTCCCTCCTCCTCACCCTCATCCTCGCCTCCCTCGGCGCAAACTGTGCCTCCGTCAACCAAACAGTAGGTGGTCTCTCCCCGTTATACTCCGGCGGCAGCTCCACATCGTAATTCCCAAACAAGTAAGCCATCGCCATCTTGATCTCAAAATCAATCAGAAACCTCTCCGGGCAAGCATGCTTGCCATTACTAAACGGCAAATAATCCAGACTCGTCGACACAAACGTAAGCGGCGGCCCCCCTTCCTTGCCCACCTGCTGTTCTCTGATCCTCGAAAACCGGAACGGGTCAAACTTCTTGGCCTGCTCGTACTTGCTCTCGCTGGTCTGCGCCGCGTAGCTCAGCACCGAGAACGTGCACCCTTTCGGTAATTCCAGCCCGGTATCCGTGACGATGCCATCCGTCAACGCCTTGCGGAACAGGACGCGCCCACCGAAAGTGTGCAGCCGCATCGTCTCGCGCTGCACGCTGTCGCCGCGGACAATCTTGGCCATTTTGGCCTTGGTCCACGTGTTCGGGTTCCCGTCATCCGAGTGGGCCACGCGCTCGAGCTCGTCGCGGAGCACCGAGACCGTGTTGAACTCCTTGTCGGAGCTGAGGATGTTGAGGATCATGTTGGTGATCATGAAGGCGGACTGGTACATCGACCCGAAGTTGGCGGTGGCGAGACGCGTGACGATGTTCTTAAAGTCGCCGAGCTCGTGCGGCCGCTCGCGTTGGGCGTAGCGGAGCATGATTTGGAAGTGATTGCGGGGCTCGTTTGGGTCGGGGTCGGTGCGTGGACGCTTGAGGTACTCGAGCCGTTGGTCGTAGATGGGACGGACGAGGTTGCCGAGTTTCCGGAGGTTCAGCCGGAGACCGATGGCGGCAAGCCGTGTGGTGAAGGGTCGGAGGACTCCCGGGGATGCGAGACCGGTGCCGGCGGTGGTAATGAACTGCTCGTTTAGGTCCAGGGAGGTTTGCAGGTACTCTTTCTTGGTTACGACCTGGAGGGAATATGCGTTGTTAGTGGCACAAAAGACAAAATGATGAGGGAATTTTGTGTGAGAGTCATGGGGATAACTTACACAAAGGAAGACCAATGGTAAAGCGGCTGTTTGCCTGAGCAATGACCCTTTTCATGACATCGTACATCTTCATCTCAACTCCTTCCCCAGGAGTGGTACCAAGGTAGGTGTCAAAGGCGACGCCCACTTCATCGTTCAGAGCGTCCATGAGGTTGTCCAACGAGGGATTGAGTTCATTCTTGATAGTCGTCCCCTGCCATGGATCCACGATGAATATGTCATTGCCCAGCGAGTGGGCAATCTGGCCATATTCGGCAAATGCATGGGAAGCGCTCAAGCGGTCATCGTCATATGTATTGATCCATTTGTAGGAGCTCGGAGGCAGGATGAGCTCATTGCGAAAGCCAACTCCAGGAATGACGACGGCCTGGCCTTTATCCAAGTACTGTCAGGAGTTATAGGTACCCAACGTTGGAACAGGATTCAAGTATGGGCAAGGCCTCGGGATAGAATCGAGAGCCTAAACTCACATTCTCATAAGCCTCCTTGTGGAGATTGGCGCAGTTTGTTATATAAGCCCATCGGGTTTTGAGACTGAACCGAGTAGCTCCCGGCGGCTCTCGGATGAAAGGGACGCTCTTAGGAAGAGGTTGCGCGAAGAAGACTTTCTCGACCACGTAGAGGATAGCAACGAACCCAAGAGAGAGCAGACCAATGCCTGTCCAACTCGAGGGTTCCGGAAGAAAGCCGTTCAAGGGTGCCATTAATATGAAAGAGTGATGGATTCCACTTGCCAATCCATCAGATAGTTGAAGGGTGTCAGTCAAGACACGGCCGATGCCGTCACCTTCCATGATCGTGAGTAGCCGCCTGTACGATGGGGCAGGTACGGCCGATTTAGTGCTTACTCCATCTGCACATTGGGTAATATTGTCGGTCTTGCTGGCTCGCTTCAAGTTCAGCTCTCTCCAACGCCGCAGAAAAGATTCGCTTGTTTCTTTGGGCATTCAGTATCTGAGCCTTTATGATAGGCGGTCACTTGTGCCTGAGTGGCTGGTTCGGTTGAGTGCAGTGCATCGCTTGGATAACTAACTCTTTTTTCCGTTTTGAAGAGCGCCATCTAAGTGATGAAGCATTCTGACTCGTTCTCTTAGACGCAACCGCCAGCTGATCCCCCACACCCACCACCAGCTGTGCCTCACAGGGCGGCCGATCCCTGTCCCTTAACTCCTTATCGGACTCTGTCAGAACTTACTTGGACTCCCGCGGACTCAACTAGAAGCTGACGCTGCTAACAGCCGAGTTGATGATATACCTCACGCCCTCCGCCTCCGTCACGGTATACAGACGCCCGCCATTCCTCTTGTCATAGCTCAGATCCTCGGGGCTCCTAGGGTAGAAGCCCGCATTCTGCTTCGCCGCGCCGCCGGGAACCCAGGCCCAGAGATCGCCCTTGGATGCTCCGTTGCTTCGCGAGAGGTAGAACTTGCCGTTGGCCGACACGGCGCCCTGCATGCGCTCAATGTTGACGCAGTAGGCCCAGATGGCCTTGGAGACGTTGCTGCTGTCGGTCTTGAGCCGGCGGGTGGTGTAGTCGAGCTCGTACCGGACCAGACGGATGGGATCGGAGGTCGAGGTTTGGTACTCGCCGACGATGAGACTGTCGGGGGTGGTGGTGCGGTCCAGGGCTATGTAGGAGTGGCGGAACTCGAAGGAGGAAGACCACTTGTACCATCTGCAGGACATGAGTGGTGAGTGTTAGTGCGACTGTGGGAACGAAAAAAACGACATAGGATGAGACATGACTGACCTGATTTGAGGAATCACATATTTATAGCCAGCAGCCGAGTAGACACCGCTGGAGACCTTGCCGACATCATCGCCATCCCCGACTTGCCAGATATTGGTCAAGTCAAAGACTCTGATACCATTGTACGTGTCCAAAACCCACAAAGTGTTTCCATACCACATGATACCGCCTGCATGCACCGGCACCTCTCTAAAGTTGTCCGATGCATGCGGGTACACGAGCAGCGCATGGCGGTAGGTGTCATCGGCTCGATTCACAAACGTGACTCGGACGCTTTTATCATCATCGCGGTGCCAGCTCACGATCCAGCCATTGATACCCTCGTAGGTGCCCGCGTCAAGCGCATCCGCCGTCGAGGTGATACCCTGCGGTACCCACTTGGTTGTGTCCTCATCGTTGAAATCCGAAGTGTGCTGCCAGAGCTTGCGTCCGGAGGAGTCGGTGGTCATCTGGTGATTGCCATCGTTGAAGACGTCGGCGACCGAAACCTTCTTGCCGGCCGCGGTGAAGATCTTGGAGAGAGAGGCAACGTTGGCATTGTCTGCTTGCTCGGTGAGCTTGAAGTCTGAACCCGTCTTTTCCTTCGAGGTAGTTGAGCAGTCGCTGGGGTCTGAAGCAAGGGAAAGAGTGGCCGCAGCCAGGGCGAAGATTGCTGATGTGAACCTCATATTTGGTTGGTCAGCTGGAACGGGAGAAGAAGTTGAAACCACTTGGTTACCTACCAGGAACAGAGTCTGAACATTCTACTCGGCATGTTGGCTCCCCGTCTTTATAGCTATTTTCTGCAAAGTCATTCCTCAAGAGTTGTCTCACACATGATTTACTGACCTTCCACTTTAGACCTGTACTACCGTTCAAGACCTTGCCACTCATGGTGATTGATCCGCGATAGAGCTTGGTTGTGGGGTAGCAACTCACCACGAGATACTCTTTCAGCTTCCTATTTATTGTTCTGATTAGAGCTCAAGCTGCGCTAAAATGTCGTCAGAGCCGTCCACTTACAAAGGTGGGATGCATCTCGGCCTCCACAACGTGATGTTGTGACACAATAGCATTGGTATAGCGTCTGTTCCTGCGTCTCATTAGCGGCTTTGCTGCTGTAAGAAGGTGGTATTTTTGGCAAGGTGGCACCGGGGAAGAGATGTTCTTCGGATGGGGGTCCGTAAGATCGGGCTGTCATATCCCCGAACCCATTCTTGTTGAGACAAATGCCATCGCCGGTCGGTCTGGAACGGTGGCATTGGATCTTGTTGTAACTTCGAACCGACAAGAAAAGACAAGGCTTGCTTCGTGGATACCATGATGGTTGGCAGGCGATAGGTAGAGGGGTGGATGTTTGCGTTTCTCTTACTTTCGGTCAGTGATTCCTTCCCTTTTCCGTTCTCAGTTCTTTATTCTTCGTTCTTGCTCTAACAGCAGTCTCTCCTTCCTCAACAACCTCTGTTATTGTACCCAGTCCATCCGTCTCCTTCTCCTTCTCAACTCATCTTCCCTCGTTATTTCTTTTCCTTCCACCGACTCAACCTTTGCGTGACGCTGAAAGCCCTCCTCACTTTGTGTCCAGCATCTTCTTCAGATACCTCTGCTCTGGATGCATCTCCTCCTGCAAAGCCACCAATTGGCCCGTTCATCTTGCAGACCTCACCTTTTCCATCAACCCTTCCGCTCTCTACTTCTACAACTATTCCCGAATCCCATATCCCGCCTCCTTCGTCCTCCTCTTCAAATAAAAACTCGAAGCCCTCAATGTCCGTGTCTGTAAACATCAAGGACTCGACTAAAGGCGATAACTGGCCATTCTCCCCCTCCATCGCCTTCTCCAAATCTTCCTCCCCTGCCTCCCCCCCTGCAGCTTCCCCAGTCCCACTGTCAGCAGTCGTATTATGTTCCCCAGTTCCCGCAAAACTGGTTCTCAACCGACGTAAACTGCTCAAGTCAACTGGGATCTTCATCTCCAGAAACCTCTTTATCGCCTCCTCCAAATCCTCGTCATCCTTGTCATCATCCTCGTCCTCATCTTCTTCTTCCTCTTTCTCATCCCCTCCCTGGTATTCCTGGTCTTCCGCCTCCTCAACAACCTCTATCCATGCCCTGTCACCAGCTCCGGCCCACGTACTCGCCCTCTGAGCAACGCCCGTGCAAGCCGGGTACCTAGGTAAAGGCTTCCACCTCCTCCACTCAGACATCCTTTTTGTCTTTGTCTTCTTGGACTTCTCCTTTCTCTTTCGTCTTTCCCTTTCTATCGCCTTTCCTCCTCCACCCTTCAACCCCTTCTTCTTCCCTTTCTCCCACCCCTCGTCCTCCCTTTCCTTCACTCCATTGCATTCCCCTTTCCCTTTCCCTTTCGCTGACTCCCACACTCTCCACATTCTCCTCTTCTCCTCAGCAGCTATTGGGCCACCACCACCCAAAAAGCAATCCCCCTTATTTCCCAAGAAGTGTCCCTCMACAAGCGGGTGCTCAAACACRCGCCTGGCYCTGAAMGGACGGGAAACCTCTAGTACCGAGCCATAGCCGGCGAGGGAGGTGTCCCAGGGTGGTGGCGTGTGCGGTCTCTCCGTTGACGCTCTACGGCTGAGGCTAGGGCATCGATGAAGTGGTAGAAACTCTCTGTCTGAGTCTGAGGCATCATGCTCTGTTTTATCGTCTTCTTGCTTGGTGTCTTCGAAAGAGGTATCAGTGGCTTGGATGGCTTCGGTGGCTTGAAGTTCGCTAGAGGTGTTGGGTTGCGGTTGGGTATCCTGCTGGCTAGGAATTTGGTGATGCACAGGGGTAGGGGAAGGTAGAGGTGTCTTTGGCAATAGTGGCAAGGGTTTCTCCTTGGAAATAGAGACTGAAGTGGCACTAGACAACTCATTGAGGGGATCGAGGGCACCCGGTGCTTTTTCCGCCACTTGGTCTGGAGATGTGGGCACGGCAGAAGAGGACGCGGAGGTGAAGGTGTAATGGTCTGAGATGGAGCAGGGAGACTCCTCGCCCTCGGTGCAACTGCTATCGTAGAGCTTCGACTCGCAGTATTGTCGATGGTCATGGTCTGGCATGGGAAAGAGGATGCGGAGTTTTGGACGGGTTCTTTTCCAGCGGATTCGTAATCGGAATCGAAATCGGGGGCGTTTGGACTTGGGTTTGATGGCCCTAGAGGGCAACGGAAGGAATGGCTGTGAGAGTGTGGCACCCATTGTTCTGCATCGGAGGTTTGGTGGTTGAAGAGCTGTCTTTGGGGTGTATGTCGAAGAGATCTAAAGTAATCTGTTCGCTGGTATCGGCTACTGAATTTTCTCGGTCGTTCATTGTCTCCAGTAAGATTATGAATGCAGAAGGCAATAGCCGTAGTACCCAGTACTGCGTTCCAACCCGTTCTTTTATATAGAACAGAGATTGATGATGGCCAACCCCCATCGTCGTGCGCGTGTATCAGTCAAGACTCACACTAGCACTCGGGTGTGATCTGTGACTCGGGTCGGTTGCTTACCTTATCTTGACAGCAATGACTCGAAGTCAACACCGAACGTAAACAAGACTCCAGAATGATAAGATCTTCAATCTCATCTTCAATTGGAGAGCCCTTTCCTGACGCGAGTGTGTCACGCAAGCCAAACCCAGGGCCCTGTGGGTGCAAAAGCGTTGGCCACTGGCCGTATATTCTATATAAGGAGAAGCTTATCTGCCGTACGTGACTCGTGATTCTTCTCATCATCATCGTCATCAAGTATGTATATGACAATCATTACAGTCATAAAACCGGTTCGCAGAGGAGCGCAGCTCCCTTCGACCATATCTCCATCCATCATCATCATCGTCTTTCTTGAAGAAACATGTGCATCATCCAAGCCGAGCCGAACATTGTTCAACAACGTCGTTGGTCATTGCCACCACCAGCCACTTGTTGTAAGCTTCCAGCAGGCGGTAATCGTCGTTCCTCCAACGGCAGCCACGGCACCCCCTGCCAATGCTCCTCCCGTACATGCTCCCAAACCTCACACACGACGTCACATCTTTCCTAGACATACGACCTCGAATGCGAACGCGACCTCCTGCTGCGGCTATGGCTCCCACTGTGGCTCCTCCGATGTCCACTACCACCGCGATGATGCGTCGTCGTCGTCTTCCTCGTCGTATAAACCTTCTCGCTCCTCGCCGTGTGTCCCCCATGAATCCAAGCCAACAAGCTCGTAATAAAAAAGAAAATACAATTCATGATGCCAAACGCAAAACAAGCCTTGAGCATCGCGCATGTTTTGTTGATGTTGATGCGGAAAGTATTAAAGTTTGCGGACCCGACAGCGCCCAAGTCGACGAAATAGGGGTTCCCGCGATCGACGGAGGTGCAGTTCACGGAGCCGATCCAGCGCAGGTAAAAGACGGCGGCGATGAAGGCGCCGACAAAAGCCAAGTCGACGAAGGAGACGAATTGCGCGTTGGTGGAGGAGCGGTGGTATGAGAATAAAGTGGCGATGGACCACGCGAGGGCCAAGACGGAGACGATGAAGAGGATTAGGATGTAGGTCGGGGTGAGTTGGTTGGATTTGACGTAGCCGTCTACGAAGTAGGCTAGCATGCCCATTGTTGGTATCTGATGGATGACAAAAGGGTTAGACAGGTGTGACGCGGAGTTAGACATTGTGCTCTTCTACTTACCAGGGTGATTATTTCGAGGAAGCGCCAGAAGGCGAACATCATTGCGAAGAGCATCTTTGGTTATGTGTTGCTCTTTGACGAGCGGGTTTGGACGGAGATTTGTCTCAAATTTGGTTGAACGGGTAGAAAGAGGGTTGGCGACTCTGGGAATCCTCGTTGCGATGGGATGCGACCGGGTTTTGTTGCTTTTTGGGGGACGGCACAAAGTCGAAAGTCGCAAACAGTTCCCTTGCAAGGGTCGGGAATCCAAAAACTGGTTGGGCGCGCAAAAGGTTATGTATGTGTCTGGTGACGGCGCTCTGCCAATCGGGACAAACTGCTTGAGCCTTGAGGGTTGCCCAGTTTCTCTGTCGCTCCCGTTGCTGACTCCGTGTTGTATCACCCTTCTTTTGCTTATTTCTCCGGCCTTTTTTGAAGGTTGCCTCGTCTGGCGGTCAACAGGTCGCGTCAAGCCGTCAACTGCTATGAACCCTGATAACTTGCGATGACGTCGAGCGGCAGATGGTTCCTGGTTTCGAAGCTTTGTTGTTGCAACCCAACCACGAGACAAGCGACCGGAAAAATTCTGGAGGGACCGACTCAAGTCTTTCGACACCGTTGCTTCTTACAACCTCGTGTTCCTCAATCTTTGAAGGAAAAAAGTGAAGGCTGAACAAAACTGGTTGCGCTGGAGAGGATGCGCAAAAGTGGGGCCTACTGTTCGTCTGTAGTGGATTGTGGATACGGTAGCTGAGGTGCCTGGGCCGGGTTTGCGGCGTATCCCTTTCCCTTGTTGCGTCTCTTCTTCTGTTAAAACAGAAAAAAATGTTTCAGGGTCTTGTCTGCAAACTCAAAGCAAAGGGAACAAAAGAAGATATAAAATCTTCTCTGCGTCTTTTCTTCACCGCACTTATGTAAGGTACGCAGTGCACTGCCGCCTTCTTGAACCATCGACTTACATGCACGTTCAGGACCCATCAACCCCAAAATCCCCGAAATGCGGGCGGGGGGTTGGCCCAATAACAGCACTGGAAGGCGCTGTGACAAGCTGTAGCGTGCCCCACCAGGGAACAGCTCAGCCGGGATGAGATCAGACGAACGCCGGGTGACGGGTCCCGGGCCCGGGCCTCGTAAGCGCCAGCATTTAACCTTGTTAGGACTTGAAGTCTCCGAGATTTTTCAGCTTCAGTCAACAATTCGGGTGGTTGACCAGATCAGCCATTGCTATGATTCCTTATGAGGTTGAAAGGCGGAGTTTAAGCCCGATTCTCGTACAACCATCCGAACCATCAATCACTGCAACCCCGAGAATCCCTCCTCCCAGGGACACCCATCCGCCATCAGGGAAACAAAACAAACCTTAACCACTGCAACGGCACATCGGCAACGTCAACTCCCCCAAAATGCGCAAGTTACAATGGGATGGTCCTTGCAGAAAGCCGACCCAGAAAACCAAGCCATCCCAAGACCGAGCCATGTCCTGGAAAACCGGCTCACCGCCCGAAATCCTCAGCCGCCAATATGAATCCTGTACGGGACCAGCTGACGTACATTGTGCAGCGATGAAACAAGTCGAAGCCCACCAAGACAAGCCTAGAACTGCAGAGACATTGTCGATCATTTTTCCCAAAAGTCAAAACTTCGTGATGAAACTGACCTTTCCCAGCACCATTGTGCCGTAGTTCATTACTGTGGACCCTAACCCTTGGTCATTGACACCCTTGGACACACCCAACTCCCATCTTCACTCGCATCATGAGATATCTCAACATGAAGAAAGCAAAAGACACGGAAAAAGACGAGAGAAACGATTTCCTTCCGCCCTAAGGAAACGTCCCCTTCTCCGGCCCAAAATACCCTCTATCCTTCGGAATCTCCAAGATCCCCGTCCCTCTTCCGTCCACCCCCGCACCACTAACCGTATTCCCCCACCACTCCAGCTTCTTCGGATTATACCCGACCGCAAAGAAGATGATCAGCCCGCTGATGGCCACCCCAGCCGTCAAGGCGGCCGACAAAACGTAATTGTACTTTTCCCACCACGCCAACCGGTGTTTTGGCATCCAGTACATAAACACGTACGAAAGAATAAACCCGGGCGTCTTGTAACTCATGTTGCTCGGGGCCCAGTGCTGCACGCCCTGGATGACCAGGATGGGGTTCAGCCAGAGGAGGGACGCGACAAAGGGGAACAAGGTGCGGTCCAGCATGGCAAACGTGCGCGGAGACAGACGCTGGCGGAGCTTTTCTTTGACACTGGGGAGATAGCGGGGGCCGTAGGTCTGCCCAAAGAGGAAAGCCAGGGCGATGCAAGTGCCGATGAGGAAACACCACTTGAACAACGGGTAGAGAGAGTTGAACATGCGGTCCGATCCGAGAAGGCCCCACATCAAAGAGCTGGCGTAGAGGGGATTTCCGTCGTTGGCGCAGGTGAAGCGGGAAGGCTGGTTCGGAGTGCAAAGGCCCTTGACGTTGTTCATGATAAAGTCCTGCGTCCCAACGGCAACAAAGACTGTGATGATGATGGTCCCGATCTGGCTTCTGAACACGGCTCTGGGCGGAATCCGCACATAGTGTCCCATCTTCAGGTCTTGGACCATGTTGTCGCCATATCCCGCTAGAGCCCAGGACCCCAGTGTCTGCGCAAACAGAAAGGCGTTGGTGTTTCCAGGTAGCAGAAATCCCGTAATTACCTGGACCAAAGCCCCCAGGCCGAGATTCGTGCCAGTGGTCGCCGACAGGAACGACAGCGGTACGGCAAAGACAAGGTTGATTCCAATGACGAGAAAGACTAGCCAGACCGGAGTATCAAGCGGGTAGATCTTGAGAAAGATGACGGATACGACAATTGCGCCCACGAGGATGATGAGGAACCACCAATCCGGAACCTCGGGGTACTGAACCATGAGTCGGCTATGGACATCCATTGCGTTCTCATAGTTGCCCTTTCCGTAACGCAAACCATGGTAGAAGTCAACATAGGCTTGGCCGATAGTCTTCCATTGGTTGACCATGATATAGAGGAAGTAGCTAAGAGTGAACAATGGTCAGCTCAAGACAATGGGCTGAGTGAAAGGGGTATACCTACACTGGATAGAAGCAAAAGTTTGCCCCCACAGTCAGGATATATCCAGCCGAGTAAAAAGGTGGTGAATAGTTCTGGTACTTGTTTTGGTCCAGTTGGTTGTTTACCACTACCTTCTGGACCTGGTACGGCGTCCCATCGTTGGCAAAGGCTGAGCTGGAGTTGATCGGTAGAAAAGCCGTGTAGTTCATGTTCTTGTAGTAGATTCCCAGAATGATCAGACCACCGAGAATGCCGCCAAAGTACATAGTACAGGTGGCGAAGAAAGGTTGTGATAGTGCGGCATATGAGCTCGTGGCAACGTTCCAGTCGAACGTGGTGATGGGGTTGAACAATCCCAGGCCTGTGATTGAGCCGGTTAGAAGGGRGAGGACAACGGAATTTGGAGCTATCCAAGTCATCCAGTTAAATGTTGAAAGCGCAGTGAAGAGATAGCCTGGAAACCAGTAGTAAATGGCCATACTGATCGTACATCCGTAAAAGAAGCGGTAACGGGAAATGGTCCATCCGTAAATGTTTTCCTTCGGTTCGGGTCTTGTTAGAGCTCGATTCATGGCGATGGTGGGAAGAATGGTCGGCCAAAGCGCCTTGACGGGATAGACACTAAATCTTCGTAGATATCCGGCAAATCCCATGCCCATGAGCTGGACAAAAAGCGTTAACATAAGCTGGTATCCGAAGTTGACGAATTTTAGCCCGTAATAGACGTCCATTCTTTGGACCAACAACTGTCCATAAGTTAGCATACATCGTCCAAGTAACCACACTGGCAACGTACCATTCCATATGAGTTGGTGGTATATATGGCAATATTATAACAAATCGTGGCAAACATTTGCTCCTTGAACGTCCACGGCCCTGGATTGAGCGAGTGACGAACACCAAAGACCGTTACGCCCCAATCTGGCAGAACCCATTCGAGGAACTTGGCACAAGGGAACAGCAAGATCTGAATAACCGACCCACTAAGACCTGCGAGAAACAATCAGTACCATTTCTCAGGTGGTGAAGAATGAGTGAGTCCCAGAGAAGACAACCTCAAAACATACCGATAGACGGAAATCTGCTGTTAAAGAAGGTAGACATAAAAGTTCCAATAACCGCCCACGCCACCCCCAAGAAGTACGCCCTGATAGTCTCAATGGGCACCGTCGGGTCATCCTTCAACTCCTGGACCGCGCGAACTCCGGGATAAGGGGACGAGTAGCGCATCAATGTGGCATCGATTCTCAAGTCCCGGTCGTAAAACTCCCCATATGCTTTGGGGCCCTCGAGCAGGCGCTTCATACGCTCGCGCATTTCTGAGGGGAAGTTCCAATCGTCGGCGTGGAACCTCACGGATTCCTGGACGATGGCGATGGCTTCCTCCTCGGTCATGTTGTCGACCTTTTCGCAGATGTAGTCGCCCTCCCCGTTGGGAGCCAGTTCTTCGAGCATCTCATGTGGGATCTGTTCGCTGAATCTTTGCGTTGTACCGGCGCTCGATTGGATCTTTTCTGGGTCATGACTCGATACGCGGCGGGTGATGCCGCCGTCGAGATCCTCGGCGATCTCAACTGTTGGCCTTGGGGGTTGCATGGTTGTTGTAGCAACTGGGCATCAGGTGTTCGGGGACTTTGTTGGCCACAGCTTGACAGCAGCTAATGGTGGCGGGCAAAGGTATTAGTTGGATCACAGGTTAATATGGGGGTATCATCGAGTGATGATCGAACTCACATATGTCTGCTGGTCTGCACTCTTGCTTGAGGGAGTACCTACTTGAGCAGCATGATGTACATATGACTGCCGCCAGGTGCTTTAAGAACGGCCTGCGCAAGGGAGAAGAACAAATGCGGGGGGGCGTAAATAGAGACATCATCCCCCAATGAACCCATTCCCCGCAAATGCAGGGAAGCCAATATCCATCTTGAACACAGTCTTTATGTCCTACGTTACATGCATTCGAAGTCTGGAACGGATAGATGATCAGCAACGGCCTGGATTTTTGTGGTGGAAGGCAAATCTGAGGTGGTAAAGTGCGGGGAAGCAAGGGCGGGATTGGGAAGGAGCAGAACACTACCTTATCGTGACTTCGTACGGTACTACATGTTGGTGATTGAAGTCATCAATTTCCGGGAATATAAAACCGTTGCCACCTCGGTTGTAATTCATGAGGTTTTCCGACGAAATCCGAGTGTTGGCGTCAAAAATATGATGCACATGAAGAGCCAGTGCTCGGTACTGTATCCGATGCCCTCAGCTTCGAGTGCCGATCATACTCACCTTGTCAAGAAACGGAAGGTCCAAGCGAGGCGGGACTTCTCATGCTCACGCATAAGAGAGGAAAGAGCGAGAGACCTTTGATATCTTTTAGTGAGATGGAACCGACTCCATCCTCTGTCTGGGGTCTGACTGTTTCGCACCTTCCACTTCTCAACGATGAAAATTCATCCTTCTTCGACATCATCATCCATCCTTCAACTCTCTCACCACCCGCGGCAGACGGAGTGTCTCTTTGCAGCTGAACTCACTCACACCTGCCTGCCTCCCTCCATCCATCCAGCGTTGCGCAAGATGCATCTGACGCTGATACAATGAATGACTCTGCGGTCAACAAACAACCTCAAAAGGTTAAGGGAAAAAGAAGCAAAAAAAAAAGATGCCAACAGATAGCACAACCAAGTTGCTCGGTTCAACTGGCCCAGTAGCCCGGTCAGTATAGAAACAAATCCCGCGGTGTACGACATGGATGGCACGCTGTCGGCCTTTGTCTTTGTTGAAAAGAACCTCATGATCTGCCCCGTCCGAGAATCGAACTCGAAGTCGGACGGGGTGGGAGATGCAGAGCTGGAACCGGTCGTTTAAACCCGACGGTACTACTGACTGCGCTATCCGACCCAAACGAAGGTCGTTGGCTGGGGGTGTTGGAAGGAGGTATGGGACGGGAGCTTATATGGCACGGGTATTGATTGTGAGGAGGAATGGGTTGAGATGGAAGGTGCGGCTGCCGGCTGGGAGGGAGAGGCGGGCAGGGAGGCAGGCACTGATTCACCTTTACCCATTTCACCACCCTCAGGCCCTTCAACTTCAACTCAGCGGCTTCGCAAAAACCGCCTCAACCCTCTTTATATATTTATCCTCCTCCAACAGTTTCCTAATAATCGGCTGCCTATTATGCGCCTCAAACGCTTCCCTTCTCGTGTACCTCTCAAAGAAGTGGAAGACCCTTGAACCTCCTTCTCCCCTTTTCCTTATCCCATCACCACCGTCTGCGTCGGTGGCGGACTCTGACGAGTCCGACGGTGATTCCCTCGATATGCAGTAGTAAATCACGCCCGGCTCGGAGGCGGAGAGACGGGTGGTTTCTTCGTAGATGAGGGCGAGGGCGGAGGCGTGTTGGGGGTGGGCGTAGACCTGTGTTGGTAAGGGAGGGTTAATGGTGTTGGCGCTTGGGTTGATATTTATACGAAAGTCGAAAATGATACGAGAGGTTAAATCGTAAGGTCCGACAACGCTGTTGCCTAGGCTAGAAGCGGGTGTGCCAAAAAGGACAGTCTTACAAGTAGATCTAGAGATAGGAAGCTAAAACCCATAACAAGGTATCAAAATGTCAGCACAAGACTAGGTAGGTATGTAGCTAGTAAGTTTAGTTGTAGATCACTCAAAGTAGTTGGCGGTCTTACCTCTAAGCTTGTTCGGTTAGTCAAGGAATTTGCTGGTGTTCCCCTTTTGCGTGGGAACAACTCGATTCGCAACAAATACACATTAAACACTACTATGAAATCACACTGAAACCTAAGAAAGTAAACAAAGGAAACGCATGAATAGCCCGTATATAGACTTCTTCGAATCGTTTGCCCCCCCTAATAACCAGTCCAAACCGCAACTGGGTTCCGTCGTATAGTCTCTAAGCCCAGGTCCATCGAAGAAAGAAGTGAAGAAAGAAGTAAAAAAAACCGACGCTGGTCAATGTAGCAGCCTTCGAACTTCGCAGTCTATTTCATCCTCAAACGCTTGTCCTTCAACCCTTTCCCTCCCATCTTCAATCTCTCCATTGCTCGTCTCGCCCTTCTCTCCGTCTGTGATCTCTCCCTCGAAACCCATTCGAACTTCCCACTCTACGAGCCCTGAACGCGAGTACTACTCATCCCCCACCAACGCCTTCGGATCCGGCCCATGATTATGCATCGCCGGCTGCTGATCCGGGCCCACCATAGTCCATCTCACCTCAAACGTCGAGCTATGCTTCGCCGTCTCCCTCAGCACGAACCTAAACGGGCAATTACACTTATCCGTCCCGATCCTCCTCTGATACGGCTTCCTCTGACCGTTCCTTCTCGCCTCCTCAATCTGCTCCTGCGTCGGCCCGGGGACAGGTCGATACTTGTTCCCGCTGAGCGCACAGGACATGGTCAGGTGGTACCGGTCGTTCTTGATCTTGGACCGGCGCGTGATGACGCGGTAGCCGTGCTGGCGCGTCCAGTTGTTGACTACGACCGAGGCGCCGTTGGGACCCCCGCCGACGTAGTTCTTGCCGCCTGCTGAGGTGGAGAGTTGGATGTGGAAGATGTGACCTTGGGGTGGGTAGGCCATGTCGAAACCTGCTGCCCCTGATCCGGAAGAGGCGCCGCCGTTGTCCCCGACCCCCCAGGAGACGGAGGGGAGGGATTGGTCGCCTACTAGGTTTGCGGAGAGGAGTTGGAGTTGGCGGGATTCTTCGTCGTCGTCGTCCACGTCGTTGTCCATGTCGTCTTGGTGGTGGGTGACGACATTGGCGCTGCCGTCATCATGATGATGATGATGATGGTCGCCGTTGACGAGACCGCTTATGCCGCCGACGCCGCTCGCGCTACTTTCACCACCACCGCCATCGTGGGAAGGGCCGGCTTGTAGAAGAGCATTAAAGTTGATGGTGTTGTTGGTTGCTGCGTTTGCAGTGGCCCCTCCTAGGGTGGAAGTCCCGGCTGCGGAGACTGGGACGGCGTGCTGTTGCGGAAGAAGAAGGGGTGCATGGTGTCCGCCAGGCAGGGATGGGACACCATAGGCATCGAGGCGATGGATGATACCTTGAACTAGCTGGTGAAGTTGACCAACCTCGGCTTGGAGTTGAGCAAAACGTTGAGCGTCAATTGAGACCAAAGGTTGCTGCTGGGCGGCCACCTGCTGTTGGACCTGCTGCTGTTGCTGTTGTTGCTGTTGAGCTTGTTTTCTTGGCTGACGGGGCTTGCGTGGCTGCTTCTGCCGCGGTTGACTTTGCTGAGGCTGAGCAGCTTGTTGGTGTTGCTGTTGCTGTTGTTGCTGTTGTTGGACTTGTTGCTGTTGTGAAATAGGGTGTTGAGGTTGGGGGGGTGCGGAACTTGACTCGGAGAAGATCGAGGCCATCTTGGTGGGCTGGGGTAGTGCGCTCCTAACTTTCAACAGTGAATCCCTCAATAATCTCAAGGGGTCTGGAGAAACGTAATCGGACCCTGAAAGCGAAGCTCGTCAACTTTTGAATTGGCCGATGCGCAATTGCCAGGGCGGGGGGTTGGGGAATTTGCAAACTCCCAGACTCTCGCACGTGATACAATGGCAGGCAAAGAGAACAGCAAGTGTAAGCTTTACAAGGGTTAGGGTTATGTATGATGTCTCGATACAAAGAAGACGGCAAGGAGGAAAGATGATTCAAAGAAGGCAATTATTGAACCAGGGAGCTTGACCACAACGGGAGAATGGGTGGTGCGGAATGGAATATACTAGGGGGGTTAATACTTTCCTCCACTTATGCTGTCTCGTACTTTCGATCACTTGATCATTGTCAAGTGTAAGGCGCGATGACTTCAAACTGCTCGAGATAGAGACCTTGAGAAGTAAGGAACAATGTGAGTTCCAGTTTTGATTCCCGCTTACTTTATGTTACATGTACCACGATCCCGAAAAGTATCTGAAAAACCCCTTTATCCAGAGAGTCCCACTTGACTACCAATTTCCCTCGAGTACAATAACTCCTGCATCTAGACCTCTAGCCACCGTGACGTCCTCAACCTATCAACTTCGCCCTCTTTTTAGTATCATATTCGATTCCAAACTCAATTTCTCACCCCCGCCCTCTCCTGATCTGCCGGGTAGTCGATAAGACACATCCTCAGTCTTTCCCGATGCGCCAAAGCATTTGAAGGTGCCGTTTTCGTACTTTAGTTGCTCGTCTAGTACTTGCATTAGCTTTTGTTCGACGCAACGTGAAAGCTTCCAGTAAGGTAGGTACCGTCCTCCGTTGGAACGAGGGACGTTCATCAGGTGAGATCACAAGAGAACGGGTATAGGAGGGGGAAAAAAACTCACTGAGGTTAACGCTTGATATCTTCTTGTTGCCCCCGTCATCTGGACACTGGCACTCAATCACAAGAGGAGTGTTTCTCTTGCTTCTGCACTCGCAGTTACTGATTCCGTCTCCACTAAACAATTGAGCGGAGTTAGTGACTGGTCAATCTAGTCGTATCTTTCTCTTTCTTCGTCGTTCATGTCCCAAGTGTGGTGTGGAGATCATTCATTGAAGATGCGCAGTGAAAAAATCGAGTTATTAGTGACGAAACAAAGAAGAAGAAAAACTTACTTCTCCTTCCACTGAATCTGCCCATTCACGTTTTCCAAACATTGATTGAGATCAATGTCGGTAGAAACTTCGTAACCTTTCAACCCACAGAATCCATGAAAGACGTTCTTCAGGGCGTTGTTACCCAGGCGGTCTTGGCTTGGGTAAAGAAACGCAGCCGAACACCAGATTGAAGGGCGTAGATCGTCATTTGAAGGCGCTTCATCGGCTGCTACTTGTGTGCTCAGAGCTGCAACCAGACAGAAGATATTGGGCCTCATTGTGGGAATTTAGGTGTATGAACACACGTCCCGGCAACAACTAGACGTATGGAGGGGTTGGTGGGACCCAGGGACAGGTCTGCATGAAGCTGATCGAAGCTCCGAGTGTACCAGTGTAGCACTAGAGGTAGGTAAGAATTGTACGTTGAAAACTAACAGGGCTAGCTTCCAGAACAGTTACAACCTTATATATCTATACTACGGCGTTGCGCTCAACTCAGCTCAGATGGGCAGTGCAAGTTTAACAAAGAAAAATCGAAAAGCAAGTGACAAGAAACAGCGAGGAGGGCTGACGGCCACACACAGTCTCGTCTTTCATTGCTTTGTGTAAGAACTCGTACCTTGAACGGAAGTGCAATGACGGGAAGAAGTCACGCGCATGAAACATCGGCCAAGCATTTCAACTTTAGCTGTGTCTATCCGAGCTTGTATACCCCCGTCGAGCGGAACGAATATCAGTCGAGGAGGGCCAAATAAGTCTGGTGAAACATATTGCATGGCTTGTGCAAAAATTCCGCGTTGGACAACGTTCAAGGGGTCTATAAATTGGTGCCGGGTCGGGGGACAAGGGCAAGCCGCAGGGCTGAGTTAACAGGAAAAGCGATCATGGAAAGGAAACGCCGAAGACGTGAAAGTGACAAACATGCTTTTCCTGCACATATGGTTCAGAGAAAGGTCATTGCAGACCTCTCAGACGGACCTTCAATAAAACCTCCCGTTTCTGGTAGCAGACTCCACAAAGTCGTCAAGAAAGACACAATATTACTCTCGAAAGAACCGAGTGCAATTGCATCACTTGCTCATGACCGTTTTATCTTCCATACTCATGGTGAAATACGGGAATCAGGTGTTTGTAAAGCTCTGGTGCTTTAACGGGCCGTTCCCTGTAACAGAACCCTCATCAGCAAACAAAACAGTCCAGCTAGGCTGGAATGTGTTTGTGACTTTTCTTGAAACCCAGCACTGGCCTCCCCCAAGGTTCAACGGTATGAAGCAGTAATAAAGGGATTGCACTTGCGAATCTTTGCACTTGCCCAGTTGTGCAACGCATCCTCTTCTCTCTGTATGCGTAAAGAGTTCATCCGGCACAAGAGAAACACCTGGAAAGAAGCGTTGCGTGGTACAGCAACATGGCGAAGCACAAGCCGAGTGGTTACCGTCAAGTTGGTAGGCACCGATTGTGAGAATCCTGGCTCACACATTGCTCTGTGCCAGCTTAAAGTCGATGGTAGTCGTTGTGTACATGGTAGCCATGTTCTGCGTAGGAAGACCTGCCAAATCTGGATGGGAGATGAACGAGGTCCAAGGCAAGGCTTCCTGTCCCAGGCAGGCTTGGCAGGTAAGGATCTAGGGACGAACGGGCTGTAGCCAGCCGTATATTGGTCGCTGAAACCGATAGACCGTTGCTGTGGCGTGAAGTGATGAACAGGTTCATGATATGTTGAGTAGGTGAACAGTCTGTGGATTTATCCCTGCGTCGACAGCCCTCGTTGTGTTCTAGGAGCGTGTTTCTTATAAAAGGGACGTGGGGTCCGCTAGATTTGTGGTATATTGCATGGGAACTGAACTCATAGAGCAGGTCCTTCCCAAGATTCTCTCCTCAACCGACCAAACCATGCCTGTTTGTGCGGGAACGTCACCTCCTTTTCTTTGGTGAACCCAGCATACTCGAGATGTTGGATGAACCTGAGTATTGGCGATTAGCTTCCATGATTCGTTAAGAGCAGCGAGCCTTCTCTGACACGATATCGACTTACCTGGTGTTGTCCACCCTGGGTTCGACACACACGCTCATGGTCCTGTATTCTACCATGAACGCATAGGCCACCAAACCGCCAAGCCAAGCTTGTACTCTCCCACGCGCCCATTCCTCTCCTATCAGGACATGGACGCCACGGTCCCAGTCATGCGCTGACTCCTCTCCAATGTAGCGACCCAACAAATCCTCCTTGACCCAGTAAAGTTCGAAATAACCGAAGGGCACACCATCCCACATGCCGATGATGGGGTAGCTGTGTCGACTCTCGAGGGCATTGGTCAAGAAGTTGACCGAATACTCACCCCAAAAAGCAGAGACGCGTGGGCTTTGATGCCAGGCTTGTATCAGGGCCACGTCCGTCATCTGAGTGAGATGGTTCTGTCCTTGAGGTGGGTTCGGGCCAACTGGGCCCAAATAGGGCACTGGTTTCGGAGAAAGAGAAGCCACACGGAAGGCGAGATACTGGCCGACGGAAGACACAAAGCGGGTGTAGAAGACCTCACCCATACGAGGAGGCTTTGGTCGCAATGGGTGACGCACATGGTTGGTGATTGTGTACTGCAGGGGCGCAGCAGGATAGTAGGTCGGAAGATAGGAGGCGCTGTAGAAGGGACCGATGGGGTAGGATGGCATGGAACAAGGAGGCAAGGCAGCGTGGGATTCGGATACGTCCGTGACCTGGGATTGCTGAACTTGGGCGCCGTGCTGGGCTGGGGACCCAGGCCTACTGACGGTCGGCGAGCCGGGGTAGGACTTGAGGTTCTTCAAGTTTGGCTGGAGGGTGAAGAGGAAGAGACGGCCGGGTGTCTGCCAGAACATTTTGCGCGAGACAAACATGTTGGCCCACGGCTCGTCCGAGTCATCGAGGGCAGTGCCGACAGAGGAATCGGCGCTGGCTATGAGACCCATGCGTTCGAGTTTTGGTATGAGATTTCTCCCGCGCAGGACGCCGTCCCTCTTGATGCGAATCTTCCAGTCACCACGCGGGCGGCCGGCGGTGGGCGTGGACTTGGAAGCCTCGGTTTGTAGGATGGGCGAAGGGGCGGGCTGGTGGAAGTACCAGTACAGGGTAACCCACAGCATCATGGCGATCTGTCGCGTCGGGCTGGCGGCTGGTTTAAAGTCGCTGTTAGCAGGCATCGAAACCGAGGAGATGAAGAGGCTGTCATTCTGGAGCGTGGGCTTGGTATACGAGTGTATGGCTGGTTTCGACTCGGCGCCGTGTTCATCGCCCTCCTTGGCGTCGTGGCTGGAAGAATCGCCGGGCTTGCGATCATCTTCGGTCTGTATGACGATGCTCCAGCCGGCGGGAATAGCGTGTTGAGGAGTACTGAGTTCGTGTGATTTGAAGAAGAGGCCGGCGAATACGGGAATGACGCTGATGAGCTGCCCGTCGGGCAATCGGATGACTTCGGGTCCCATCGGACCGAAAGTGTCTGTCTCTGGATGTAAGAGTGTAGAGATGTCAGTGTTTCGCAAGACAAGATGGAAGGCTGCCGTGAGGATTGCAGTCAAAAAGTGAAGCCTGCGAGGTGATTCGAAAGGCCGTCTGTTCGCGGGGGAGGAGGGAGCAACGAATAAAGAACAAACATTGGACGCTCTCAATTGTTGAGGTAATCGGCGCGATCAGCGCAATCAGCGCAGCAAGCGGGCAGGGCAGCACTTGAAATAGTGTGGGGTAAATGGTGGGATAGGTATGGGGATGGAGACCATGGCACAGATCGTGGCGCGGAGGAGCCGATCCGGCGATGGAAGTCTGGACAATGATCACGCACCTCATATGACCAACTATGAAGAATTAAGCGAGTATAAGAAGAAGCGTTCTAGAAAGGAGATTCGGTATCACTCCATGCCGGCTTGGATTAGGACATGGCGAGATGGCACGAGATATGTGGCATCATGGCCTGGTTTTGTGGCCATCTGGAGCTTTTGGGTTTATGATATCTGACCAAAGGCCCTCGGCTACCTAATGTCAAGCTGGGAACAACAGAGCTCAACCTGTTCTCTCAGGCATCCCACATAAAACTTCCGTTAAGGTATCCAACTACTTGAAAGGCAAGAGCAACGGCGACAAAGCATGCATCCGTTGAAGATTGGAAGGATGGGAGCGACATCCCATTGTCGTGGTTTCCTCATTTATTTCATTACGTCGTCGTTCATTGCCGGATTTGGGATGGCGATCAGAGGGGCAAGAGGGGCACCGTTGTAAAGCTCCATCCCGGTCATGACATCCACTGGAGCTTACCTTAAGCCCCACTGTTAAGGAGCTACTTCCGATAAGGTGAGATGATAAGGGACGGACGGGCCTCAGGAAATCAGTAGCTGTCTAACTGAGCGACAGGGTCAGACCATCGCACAACGTCATGGCGTGGTTGATGCACTGCAGCATTGCACTAGAACTCCATGATCGCCGAAACAAATTTGGTGGAATGCTTTTTCTTATCCGACACATTTTGCGCCATAAATTGTATCGGATTATTTCAACTACGTACCTCTAACATCAACATCCCGTCCAATCCGACCGTGTGTGACTCCAATGTCCGCTTGCTTCTAGCTATAGACGGGTAACCGAGCGAAATGTCGCCCTGGTTTATGAATCTCCCGAGTCCTTCTTGGACTCTTTCTCCTTCTTGCGTTTCCTCTTTTCATCCTCGGTAAACTTCTCGTCCTTCTCCTTCTCGATAGACCGATTTTCGTCGTCTTTCCTGGTCGTTTCTTCGTCGAGAACTTCCTTGACGTCTTCACCTACGTCGCGCGTCTCGTCCCAGTCAACGTCGTATTCGACCGCGATCACTCTGATCTCCCTCCTCAGCGCATTTGCGTCCTGCACCAACTGCTCCCACCGGTCGATGTCGAAGCCCTTCATCTCGTACAAGGCGTGCTGCCTTCTCGAAACCGTCACATTCATGGCGGCCTTGTAGCTAAGGTCCTTGTTGATGTAGAGGAACCACAGGTAACCGCCCATGATGGTCGTCAGTCCCGCCAAATACGTCACCGGCTCGACCAAGTCCCAGCCGAACTCGGTATGGAACGTCACATAGTACACCACTCCCCACCACCCAGCAAGCAGGCCAAAGCCGCCCTTGGCTAGGCGATGTGCGCTTCGGTGTGCCAAAAGATCGCACTCGTGCTTGATCTTGGCCAACCCATCGATCTCGCTGCTCATCTTGCGCAAACGCTGGCGCATGTAATATGTCCGGTCTCCGAACGAGGGGACGCTCACGCGCATCTCGATGTGATATCCTTCGATTTCAATCGCAAACTCTCGGCCGCGCGCCGCGTCCCGGATGAAGTCGCCCATCTCGGTACTACTGCTCCACCGCACCCACTTCTTGTCTTCGGAACTCCGCTTCGGGCCTCGGTGGCCAAGTCCGGAATATGAGGCCACGTGTGACATGTTGGTATTGTACTCGCTAGGCTCTCCGCCACCTTCCTTGGATCTCGCTTCGGAGCGACTCGTGGGCTTCTGGTCGCCTTGTCCTGAATCTTCGGCTCGGAAATAAACGTTGGGGATTTTCTCTTTGCCATTTTCTACCACTGGCGGAAGCTCGGCTTGGATCAGACGTTCGACGTAGGAAAGCGGCTGTTGCGGGTGTATAAGGAGAGCGAGTGGCTGGATTTCACTGTTGAGTGATATCGAACGGCCGTACTCATTACTATGGCTATTGTTCTCTTGGTCTTTCTCGACGCGAAGGGGTAGAGGAAGTATGAGTTTGAGGAGTCGAGTTGGTGTTGTTAGGAGCTTGCCTAGCGACAAAGATGGTCAGTAAGAAGCACTTGGGTTTCTGAATAAGGCGTTTTTCTCAGTACGGGTAATGTCTGCGATTGCTTACCTTTTGCGATGGGTTCGGCACTGTCTCCATTGCCTTCGACTGGAGGCTTATCGGCACCTTCGCGATGCCATGGGCGTCTTACTTGTTGCTCGCGCGCCCTAACCTCCTCTTCGTGTTCATCCAGCCGCTTCTGGTCCAACTTGTTGGCTTTTGCTTCGGCTTCTGTTTCCCTGGTCTTCTGCGACACCGAGGTAGAGGCTTGTCTCAGTGCGACAATGGATATCCTAGGACGGTGGAAAGTGAGATTTTTCTGCGGTGATTCAAGGCACCAGCGGGCCAGAGTGTTGGGAGATGGCATCAAGCGGCATTGCAGCCGCATGCGCACGCAGTTCATAGTCGCAGTTGGTGTGTATGTTATGTGCAAGCAAAGGTCGTTAAATGTTGGTTTGCATAGGTAGGTACGAGAGACTACTTAGGATATCGGCAACGGCAATTGAGTTGTCGCAAGGCGAGTCGTGGTAATGATGGTGATAAGGTAGGACATAAACTACTAAGAAAAGTCTAAAGCGAGAAGAAGAGTAGGTAGGTGGGAGAATAGTTGGGACGAACATCGACACAGACGGGATCAATGTCGGGACAAGAAAATCAGAGTAGAAAGACTCCTCCTGTCCTCCAAATCCGAAACAGCCCTGTTCAAGCAAGGACCTTGAATTCAGCAACCGACACAACGGTCCTCACTGCCCTGAAAAGCTGGCTCGACCCAGGAATGGATGCAGTGACGTCATTGCGTCTGCCACTCACACAAAGCTTAATAGATGTGTACCCCTGCCGAGCCCGCTGTAAGTGATGTTCCAGACTCTGCCCCACTACAGCGTATCTCTAATCACGCTAAACGACGACGTGCTGCTTCATCTCATCTTCTTTCTCTTTCACCCGCCAACTCACAACATTCTTCAACATCTACACCCCAAACTCTTTGGTGGACGCGATTGCTACCCGGGAACCACGGTGTCGCAAGTGTAATATCTCTTCAGGTCCCACACACTTATGTGACACCAAACGATCCGCGATGCCCTGTGTCCCCGAAGCCCGACTCCGGCAAGTGAAGGTGGTCAACGACACTTTAGAGTCAAGAAGGACGACATGAATTGCCAAACACCTGACGCTTCGGAGTACTAATTTCAACCATACAGCAAACAGTCTGATAATCTTCTTGGCACAACCGGCTTCCAAGGACGATGATAAGCCCGATCCATAAACGTTGCTCTCGAGTGGGAGTGGGCGTTCGCGTGTCACAGGCCGTGTGCCGTGGCCGTTGAGAATAGGCAGATCAAGATCTGCACTCCGCGTTGATCACCTCCGAACCCATGGCTTCACGTGCTGGCCACGCTTATAGTGTAGGGCCCACCTCCTACTACGCATCTACCCGACGATATCAGACGAAAAAGCTCAGCGGAAACAACTCCGAGTAACGGGGAATGTCATCCCCGGGAATCCATCCTCCTCTTATTATCATAGGCACACTGCCATGATGGCTGTCCGAGACTCCCACGGGGTATTATTGGCCTAGAGGACAACCGGTTGCCTAATTTGGTTGTCAGTGGCCAAGCTTGCCAAGCAGTTCTCATACTGTCAACGAACTCTTCTTCAACCGAAAAGCAAGCAAACTTCCACTATCAGTCCAGACGGAGGGTAGTCCCTCGCACATTCGTGATACCATGACCCAACATCTCTCCTCCTGGCCACTGGCATTATGTGCGAGATTCCTCGTGAGACACAGATTATCCTCAACAGGGCCCCGTGCCAATGAGCCATGCCTAGTTTATCACTCGAGATTCAACTCTTAGTCTAGTAACTGGGCAAAGCACCAGTACTGACTCCCCCATCTAGCACACTTCCTAAAGCGCTGTCTTAGGCCTTGGTCAAAATATCCCATTATGGCACTCCCAAATACCTCTCACCACACGATGCCTATCTTTGAGAGGCAGAACTTCCGATTCGGCCGGTCAGAGAGCAACGCAACCTGTCCCACGGACGCCCCGGTATCTGTAGGGCCGGAAATCATCATTACCGACTGGCTGCTGGTCTGCGTGTCGGCCTTGTTTTTCGGCCTCCGCATTTACAGCAAGTTTCTGCGGAAAACATCTCTGTGGTGGGACGATCATGTTCTCGTTGCCGCTTGGGTAAGCTAATTGCGTGCCCCTACACTTGCACCCTCAATGCCTGGAACACTTGGAGGTCTTGTTACCCACTGACCTCTCTAACCTCCTTTCCATGATACGTAGCTTTGCCTCATACTCGATGCCATTGTCAACACCATCAACATTCGTCTTGGTTTCGGGAAACACAGCTGGAACATACAGGACCACCTCCAGCATATCAACACTCTCACGCGCCTCTCCACCACGGCAATGATGCTGGGCGCCGTCTGGAGCAAGACTTCATTTGCCCTGACTGTTTTACGCCTTATACGGGACAGGGCAAAGGTTCGGACACTGGTCCTGGTCATCATTGCGACCATGAACTCGTTCATGATCTTCACCGTGATGGCGGTATGGGTACAGTGCCACGGACTTGATGAAAATGGGAATCTAAAAGATGATCCAAAGTGCTTGAGCATGAGATTTACGGCTTCTTCTATGATGTTCGCTGGCAGTGAGTATCAAGCCCCCTAAAAGGTGGCCAGGTGTTCTCGGCTCCCTCATGCTAATTCCTTTGTGTAGTTTACTCGGGTCTAATGGACGTTGTGCTTGCAGTCTTGCCCTGGTGTCTAATATGGAGCCTGCACATGCAACGAAAGGAGAAGATTGGAATCGGTATTGCCATGAGCATGGGTTCTCTTACAAGAGACCCATGCCCATGGCAATACCGATTCCAATCTTCTCCTTTCGTTGCATGTGCAGGCCCCCTATTAGACACCAGGGCAAG